>APFE030616158.1:0-12191 GCA_000404065.3 Pinus taeda | reverse complement strand
ATTTCTAAAAACCTACAACAGGGTTAAGAAGGATTTTTTTTGGGATGGCCTTAAATCAGATATTCAAAAGTTTGTGGCAGAATGTTTAGTTTGGTAGCAAAATAAAGTTGAAACAATTAAGACCCCAGGAATATTACAACCTTTATCCATTCCAAGCCAACATTGGGGGGAGGTTTCAATGGATTTTATCACAAGTTTACCCAAGTCTAAAGGAAAGTGTGTTATCATGGTGGTAGTTGACAGACTCAACAAGTATGCACACTTTTGTGCATTATCTCATCCATTTAAAGCAAGTACAGTTTCTACTGCATTTATGGAAACAATTCGAAAGCTACATGGAAACCCAAAGATTATTATATATTATATAGATCCCATTTTCACTCGAAATTTTTGGACATAATTATTTTATTGTCTTGGTACTTAGTTAGCTCATAGCTCATCTTATCATCCCCAATCTGATGGGCAAACTGAGATAGTAAAAAAATGTTTGGAATGATATCTTTATTGCTTTGTATCTGATAAACTGACACAATGGGTCAAATGGTTGCCTCTAGCTGAATGGTGGTACAACACTTCCTTCCATACTGCAACAAAAATGACCCCATTTATGGCACTTTATGGATATTATCCACCATCCATCACATCATATTTAAGAGAAAATTGTAAGGTTCAAGCAGTGGAAGATCACATCGAGCATCAGCAACAAGTTCTCCAACTCTTAAAGGATAACCTCACCTTGGCACAAAATAGAATGAAACAACAGGTAGATCAACATCGCAGCTAAAGAAGTTTTGATGTAGGTGATTGGGTATTCCTACGGCTACAACCATATAAAAAAATGTCCCTCAAGCAAGCTAAGAAGGATAATAAATTATCACCAAAGTATTATGGTCCGTACAAGGTGTTGCAAAAGATTGGTACTATGGCATACAAATTGGAGCTTCCTGCAGCTTCTCGATTGCACCTAGTTTTCCATGTTTCATGTTTAAAGAAGGTTATAGGCGACAAACTCCCAGTTCAAACAATATTGCCAGAACTTGACGAGGAAGGAAAAATTATATTGGAACCAAAAGCAATCACAGAAACAAAAACTCGACAGCTACAAAATCGATCAATTTCAGAGTATCTCATCAAATGGAAGAACTTATCCGCTGAAGATTCCACATGGGAGGATAAAAATTTTATACAGAAGCATCTAGAACTACTCAAGCATTGAGGACAACACTTTTTTGAAGGAGAGGGGCATGTTAGGTCCCTATAATACTAGTGATTACCTCATTACTATTGTAGTTGTATCCCTTATTAATATTTTTGTGCCCCTATTGTCCCCATATTGTTATTATTGTGCCCCATAGACTCCCTCTATTATTATTTTTGTGGTTTTATATTATTATTGTTAGGTCAGTTGGGTTATATTGTGACTCCTTAGACTCCTATATATAGAAAGGAGGTTTTGTCATTTGAATCATTGAAGAATTGTTCATTTGTATAATGTAAAGGAGGTTGCCCCCTCGAAGAGGCTGAATTCTAAGGCGGTCAACTATCTTTTCTATCTTTCTGTGAGTTGGTTTCATAACAACAGCCAAGAAGATATTTCAATCATATGTTTTAACTTGTTCTAGAGTATTGAACAGTCTTGCAATTGAGTTTTCTCCATCATCTCACCTTGTATCTAACAGGGGGGGAAATGATGGTCATCTACAAACTTCAAAGCCACATCAAGTGAGCCTGAGCCACAACCTGCCATACCAGATTCAGAGTTGTAGCCAGAGACAAAGATGCCCTTGATCATGCCTTTAGTTGGTGATGCCTCTTCAAAGAATTAAGGACACTTCCTCTAGCAAAAAACTTCAGCTTCTTGCCAGTTTTGGAAGAGTTCCAGGAATTGCATTAAGCATTCCAGAGTTGTTAGTCATCCTTAAACCATCATAGGTTGAGACCTCCCTTTCATGGTTGAAGGTTTCCCTCTTCAAAACATCAAGAGCACTTCCTCTAGCAGAAAACCTGAGTTTCATGCCAGACTTGGAAGAGTTCTGGGAACTGCACTAAGCATTCCAGTGTTGGTGGTCATCCTTAAACCACCCCCCTTATATCAACATTTCAAAAAGCACATTCAACCTAGTGTTGCCATGCATTTTTGCACATTTTGTATTACAGCTCTCTTCTTGGACTCATACATAACCCTTCGGATTAAGGGGGGGAATGTTGGACACCTAATCCTCTAAGGGTTGGTGTGGACGTTAAATAGTCTAAGGAAGTCCAAAAGACCTTGGAATACGAAACCAAAGGTCATATGAATGTACTATAAATATATATCATTTGTTAATAATAGATACTCTCTCATGCCCATCATTCATTTTATGTTTCTGCCATGTATGTGTTTAACAAAAATTGCCTCCAGAATTTAACAAACTCTGCTACCCCTTCGTCCCTTTCTACAACCAAATCTGTGAAGAAAAGATCATGACAACACATATCTACAGAGAGGTAAACTTGGTGGCACATATCTTCATAAAAAAAAAGAATATATCGACCCAAAGTTGCACTCATGAGATCAGATCAACAAAGGCGTAGATCTCCAAACCTGACTGCCATGGGCGTTAGAGCCAAACTGAAAATTGACAATAGCAGCGAGGTAGTCCTTGCAAACGAAGACCCTATCCAAGAACGCAATTGTGCCAACGAGATCTGGTCCATACACTTGCCAAAGACACAGACCATCACTATAGAGGATGCCATGAGAATCAAGAACGAGCTGGAGCGACAAGATACTCATTACAAATGAAAAGCCTAGCCATCATGCACTCCTTATATATATATATATATTATATATATATATATATATATATACTATATATTATAAAGTTGTATTTGCCAATATGGTAGGAGTCATGATTGATGGATGATAGGTGATTTTAGTATTTTTTTTTTTTCAATTAGTAAATATATGAATGTGAATTATCTACTAAAATATTTTTAAGGGAAAAAATGTATATTTTATTCCATGTATGATTTACTATAATAATTTGGTAATTTTTTTGTCCAAGTATTGGGTATGTTTTTGGCAAGTTTGTAATAGTGTCTGAAAGTTTTATAGGTTTAAAAATGGTTTTGGTCTTCATAATTAAAATTTTAAAATCTTATTTAATAGGAATGCCTTTGGGGTGCGGAAATGGAAACAATGGAAGGATGACAATTTAAAGATGGTTAATTATTGGGTCTATGATATTGGAACAATAATGCTAGAGTTAATTGTGTTTAAAAAGAATGTTTTTATATCTATAGTTAGAAAAATAAATACTCTGGCATGTTTGAGGTAGGCCTTCAATATAAGGGTGGGGTAATGGAAATGAGGGATGAAGAAATGAAAACAATGGGAGGTTGACAGAGTTACCATGATAAGTAAATGGGAAAGCTTTATTAATTTAAGACAGAGTAATTATATACCAAAATACATAAATGGTTTTTTCCTTGGGTTTTTCCTCTTTTGGAAAAAGTGAGGTAGAGAATAAAAAAGTTCAAGCTTTTAAATGATAATGTTTTAATCTGGGTCCGGACTAAATTTCAAAGGCAAAGATTTAAAAAGTTTGAATAAATAGTTTTTAAAATGATAAATTTTTGGACTAGGTGATAGTGAGACTAGTGAAATATTTTCATTATAAATTTGGGGTGATAGTGAGATTGAGTATGAAGTTATCTATTGGAGTATTTTCATTATATATTTAGCGGATGAGAACACCATCAAATTGATGACAAGAACATCTGAAAAATAGATAATGTTACCATGTTGAATTTCAATAATAAATTTCAAACTCAATCCAAAGTTTACTTCCACAAAAATGATTGGTAAAAGTTGATAGATCAAAATGCTTACATCATAATATCCACATTACCAAGATTTTGAAAAGTCATAAAATTAACTAAATTATGAGTTTATTTTAAACCAGCTTAAATCCATCTTAACTCTAGATCTATCAAGTGCCAAGAGGGATCAAATCTCTCGAGGTGCAAACATTTCCTCAAGTTTTACACTCAAAAAAAAGTTTGCATCTCGAGAGATTTGATCCATCTCAACACTTAATAAAACTGGAGTTAAAATGAATCTAGGCTGGTAACCTAACCAAAATAGAGAAAAAAATGAATCATTGAGTTAAAAATGAATCTAGGCTGGTAACCTAACCAAAATAGAGAAAAAAATAAATCATTTTTTAAACTTGACTCATAGTCATTGTTGAAGTTGGCCTACTAATCAAATATAGGCCATGTGCAGTAATTATGCTCGGATTGTGCGCTCGTCAGACGTTCAGACTCGAGTCTGCCCACATTTCTTATCTAAATATTTTTTCTTTTCTAGGATTTGAAGCCAGCCTTTCGCAAATTATCGATAGATAATACAGATTCTGTCCCATAGCTCTCCTGGTTGGAAATGTGACAAAGACTGAACAAAGAATTTAATTCTGAAAGATGTCAAAGAAGAGCAGGAAACAGGATGAATCTGCAACAAACAATTCCTTTTTTGTCTTGCACATAACATGACCGACGTTTCTGGAGGTTGAGCAAACCACGTTTCCACGTTGTAGAAAGCCACAAAACTGGATTTTAGCAACAATGTTTCTTGTATGTTCTAAATGCACAGAAGAATAACTTTTCAGAGACGACTTTCTAGCCATCTGCCATGAGCATAAGCATAATGTGTATGTCTTCTTCTGTCACAGGCACAAGTTTGTTGTTGTTACAATGAGCATCAACAAGAATCCACGTGGCAATATACTTCCACAATCATGCAACGGAATAGCTCAGATCCTTTGGCAAAAATTCCTCCTTAACGATATAGAAGATTAATATGATGGCACCATGGTATGGCAGCAAAAGTTATTTGGCCAGAAATAGAAGATTAATATGATGGCACCATGATATGGCAGCAAAAGTAATTTTGCCAGAAAAAATCTCCTAGAAAATTGATAAGAATACGATTTTCTAAGAATAGTCGCATGGGCACTTTTAGCTCCTTCTATCCCCAACTTGTACCTGTATTTGAAAAATGATAAGAATAGTTGTATGGGTAGTTTTACCTCCTTCCGTCCCCCACATGTCCCTGTATTCTCATATCCTAATGGCCTCTTCCTTTACAAAAGGAAATAGTCCACCCCTGAGTCGGTTTTAAAAAATTTCATCACTATCATACCCTTATCCCATGCCCATACCTCATGCAACATAGTGGATAAGCCTTGAAGTAATACCAGCGTCTTGCTCTCACTACGAAAGACTCTAGTCTTCTGCATCATGCAGCACAAAGGATACATCAGATACATAGCCTGTTGCTCTCATCTGCACTGCCAAGTTCTCCAACATTGCAAATATTTCATCAGGTTGTGGGTGGGATCTGTCTCCTACAAGGAATGCATGAACGCTAGTCTACTCCTGACACGGTTTAAAAAGTTTTCTTCACTAGCATACTCTTATGGGTTCATCACTATCATATTCTTATGGGTACCCATGCCCATACCTCATGCAACATAGTGGATAAGCCTTAAAGTAATACCAGCGTGTCGCTCTCACTACAAAAGACTGCAGTATTCTACATCATGCAGCACAAAGGATGCATCAGGTACATACCCTGCTGCTCTCATCTGCACTGCCAAGTTCTCCAACGTTGCATATATTTCATCAGCTTGTGGGTGGGATCTGTCTCCCACAAGAAATGCATGAATACTGTTACCGACGTCAATCCAGCTACATCCTGGCTCCTTTTTTAAACCCCTCTCATTTATCATTGCCCTCACCTTCGCCACATCAACCCTCCTACCAAGTGTAGCATAAATGTTTGACAACAGAACATAATAACCCACATTTCCAGGTGCTAACTCAAAAATGTGTTCTGCTGCAAGTTCTGCTAAATCTGCATTGCAGTGAACTCTGCAGGCACCAAGCAAGCTCCCCCATACATCAACATTGGGTTTCAGTGGCATATCTTTAATCAAATCTAGAGCCTCATTTAAGCGCCCAGCTCGCCCAAGAAGGTCAACCATGCAAGCATAGTGCTCCATTCTAGGTATAATGTTATAATCTCGACTCATACAATCAAAATATTGCCAACCTTTATCCACCAGGCCTGCATGACTGCATGCAGACAGGAGAGCAATAAACATGATATAGTCAGGCTTAAAGCCTGCCTTTTCTATTTGGTTAAAAAGTGCAATTGCATCATCACCATTCCCATGCATTCCATACCCTGAAATCATCACGTTCCAGGAAACCACAGTCTTTCTTGGCATTCTGTCAAACACAAACCGAGCGAACTTTATATTCCCACATTTTGCATACATGTCTACGAGGGCATTTCCAACGTGAACATCATAATCGAAAGCACTTCTCATTATGTAAGCATGGATCTCTTTTCCCTGTTTCAATGTTGCTAGGCGGGCAAAAACTGGAAGAATACTCACTATGGTAACAGAGTCAGGCTTCTGCCCTTCCTCCTGAACTTGATGAAAAAGTTCCAATGCCTCATTGTAATGCCCATTCTGAGCATAGCCAGCAATCATGGAATTCCATAACACTACGTCTCGACAAGGCATTCTGTTAAACACTTGGTGTGCCATGTCCATATTCTCGCATTTGGCATACATGTCTAACAGAGCACACCCCACAAATATATCTGATTCAAATTCATTCCGGATTATATAACTATGGATCTCCTTGCCGTGTTTGACAAATCCTAAGTGGGCACATGATGGCAAAACACTTGCCAAGGTGACAGAATTTGGTTTTATGCCATCCAATTTCATTTGGCGAAATAACTCCACACTCTCGTCAAAATGTCCATTCTGGGAATAACCAGCAATTATCGAACACCATGAAATTACATCTCTTTCAGGCATCTTGTCAAACAACAGCAATGCATCCTCCATGCTCCCACATTTGGTATACATATCTAACAGGGAATTGCATACAACAGTATTATACTCAAGGTCACTTCTAATTATATCATTATGAATCTCCCTTCCGTGTTTCAAGGCTTCCAATCGGGCACATGTTTTCAGTAGACTGGTAACAATGACCGGATCAGGCTTCAAGCCTGTCAATTGCATCTGCCGGAAACGCTTCAAGGCCTTCTGACAATACCCATTCTGCACAAGACCGCCAATCATGACAGACCATGTCACAACATCCCTTCCAGACACTTTGTCAAACACTTGGCATGCGAGCTCCACAAGGCTGTGTTTGGCATACATGTCGATGAGGGCACTGGCCACAAAATTATCTGATTCAAATCCTCTTTCAACAATAAGATCATGAACCTTCCTGCCCTCCTGCAAAGCAGATAAACTAGTACATGCCTTAACAACATGGGTAAAGGTAAAGCAGTCTGGCTCCACACCTTCCCTCAGCATTTGGTAGTAAAGTCCTAGGGTTTCTTGAAACATTCCATTTCTCATATATCCTCTCAGCAATGCATTCCAACAGAAGAGATTACTCTTTGGCATTTTGTCAAACAGTAAGCGCGCATCCTGCAGACTGTCGCACATGGCATATAGATTTACGAGTTTGGTACTTAAGAAAATATCAGGCTCAAAGCCACTCGAAAGCATGTGGATGTATACTTGTTTTCCCTCTAAGAGAGCCTTGTTTCCAGTACATAGCTGTAATAAAGAATTATAGGTAGCGGGTTCGAGTTGAATGCCTCGGTGATCCGGAAAATTCAGGATTCCTATTGCCTCCTTCATTCGCCCTTCTCTGCAAAGCGAGATTATCTCTGCATTGATTCTCGGCGACGATGATGTCGCCTTGAGAGCAGCTATGGCGCTCGCTGTTATGGTTGAAGCTTTAGCACTCATTATTTCGATGGTTTCCTCAGAAAAACACAGTATGGTGTTGAGATGGGCTGAAGCCATTCTTCACGTAAACAGTTTGCACAGTTTTGGCTTCTGAGGAAAGCATCCTTGCAAAGTCCGGTAATTGTCGCGAAAGCATCCATGGCAAGCTGAACTGAGTAATGCAAGACTGAAACGCTGTGCGCGGCAATGAGAGAGAATTGATGTCGAACAAAATTTCAGTGACGGAGTGTGGAGACTCCATGTTATCATGGATATCTCTCTAGCACTGATTCTCTTTAGGCGCGTTTTTTCCCAATTTAATCATATATTTAGAGGTATTACTCTTTTGAAAACATGAAGGCGGTTGGGGCTTTTCTCTTTATTTCCACTATATTTATAGGTTTTCAAAATATAGGTTTTACTATTTTGAAAATATAATGGTTTTCTTTTATTTTCCAATATTTAATATTTTTTAGTTATTAATATAATTTTTAGTTATTAGAATATTAATTACATTCAATTTGTGGATGAAAGATCTTTGGTTGGTGAATGAGAATGAGAGATGTTTATAATGAATAAAAGATGTGTATTATAAACACGTTATGAGATTTATTTGTTTTCAACCTAATAATTTTAACTTATATTATTTTTCAAAAAAATTGAATAGTAAGGTTTTTATGCAGTTAAGATATGGGGTGGTATTAATTTAACTCTTTTATGTTTTAAAGGTTTTTTTTGTGTATATATTTTTTGATTAATTTAATCTGTTAGGAATTTGTTGGAATCTCAATGAACTTTGCATAATCCTAGTATCTTATGGGTTTTTTCAAGGCGTTGAACTTATCTATGCATTCAAAATGGGTTTTAAATGACAAAAAAGCAAAATCTAACTAAATATTGTTTTGTCGATTTTTTTATTTGAGACTGCTCTACGACTGCAGCGGCCTTGCTAGGGTTCTGAGGGCAATCCCCTCTACGGCGCTGACAGTTCTGCAGGAAGGGACCTTTCGCTGCGCCGACTCCTCTGCGTAGTTCCAGAGCTGACAGGAAATAGCCATTCGCCATGGGTCCGCCCCCGGGGGGGGCGTCACAGCCCTCCCCCTCACAAAGTAAGACGAATAATGAGGTCATTTTTGGTTCGTTAGATCCAGACCTGATAGCCTCCGCGAAACAGCAAAAAGACAGCAACAATGAACAGCCTGAGGCACGCGATCCAAAGGAGGACAGCCCAAAGGTAACCTCCTCTACCTGCCGCCCAGTAGCCAAGGAAAGGCCAAGAATAGAACTTCCAGGGGATGTAATAGATAGCAGAATAGAGTTCATGCAAGACCATGCAATCATTGGTAAGTTCATAGGGTTCTGGCCTACTGAACGAGCCCTAAAAGGATGGATCGCAGCCAAATGGAAGCCAAAGGGAGATATCACTCTCCAGCTAGGGGCGAAGGGCTTCTTTACTGCCATCTTCTACTGTTTGGAAGACAAATACAGAGTCCTGGGAGGAGGGCCATACTTCAACTCTGCAGGCCTCTACCTCAGAGATTGGAAACCCAAGTTCAACCCTAACAAAGAAGATCTAACATGGGCACCGGTCTGGATCAGACTCTACTCACTACCGGATGAATACTGGGAAGAAAAATGTCTGATGAAGATAGGCAATGGCGTGGGACGGTATATCAGAGCGGCAGAGGAGACAAGAAATCATAAGTTCATTTCCTATGCTCGAATCTGTGTGTTTATCAGACTAAATGAAGCTCTTCCTGAATCAGTTACTCTTGCCCACCGTGATGAGGAATGGATCCAACCCCTCGACTATGAGCATGTGCCTTTTAGATGCAGGAGATGCCATGTAATAGGGCACGTCTTCAGGGACTGCCCCCTCAATGTCAAAACTAGTGCTCCTGAGACCCCTGACATCCCCTCGCAAGATGGCTTCACCAAAGTCTCGAACAGAAAGCGCATGCACAAAAAACCCCAGAATGGGCCAAAACCCCTGCCATCCAAACCCCAAAATCATGCCTCCAAGAACAGCTATGAATCCCTTGAAAATCTCTCAGAAGATCTGCCCCCTCCTCCTAGCGATTCTTTCGCTCGTCCTTCCTCCTCCACCCCTTCCCCCCCCAGCAGTCATCCTTCATCATCCATATCTCCCTCCATCCCGACTACAATCCTAAGCAGGCACCAGGCTATCCCAGACGAACCTATCAAGGAAATGGAGATTGATGGCAAATTGATCGCCCTTCAGAATGAGGGAACTCCTCAGGAAGAAACCAATCAGGTGCAAATCATGGAGGAAGAACCAGAAAGCATAGATCTACATGGTCTGGACATCATAGAACTGGAACTGCATTGCCAGAAGAAAGCATATGAAAAAATTTCCGATTCTGACATAGACAAGCTGGAAGTGGTCATCTCCAGAGCGTTCCATCAGCACCAGCTGGGTATTCAACCAGGTGGCACCTGGAGCAGCAATCTGAAACCAAAGGATACAAAGAAAAGAGGAAGGAAGACAGATCTCCAAAGAACAATAGAGATAGGGAAAATCCTGGTTGACTCAGGCAGATATGTGAAGCTGACGAAGTACTACAGCCCCACCCAAAACAGTTAACTATGAAGCTCGTATCATGGAATGTAAGAGGGCTCAATAGCCCAGGAAAATCTAGAATGTTAAAAAACATGATCCAAATGGAAAAACCCCAGATGTGTTTTCTCCAAGAAACGAAATGCACCAGTGCCAGACTGGGCAGCATTCTCTCAAAAGCATGGCCAGGATGCAAATCAGTAGTGGTGGATGCAACAGGAGCCTCGGGAGGACTAGCCGTAGCTTGGAATGCACAATCTATATCGCTCACGGACTTTCACGCCTCTCACCACCTTATTCAAGCAGCCTTCCACATTTTGGGAACCAACATCCATGGAAATCTATCCAACGTCTACTTTCCGCAGGACGCTGGGAGCAAAAAAACGCTCCTAGACACTATAGAAGCTCTTAGCAGAAACAGGCAGCATCCACTCTGGATTGCAGCAGGGGACTTCAACATGATCACAAAACTAGAGGATAAAGTAGGAGGCAGATCAAGACTGGAGCTGGAGGTGGAACACTTCAAAGACTTCATTCAAAATGCCTCCCTCATAGACATGCAATTCTGCAATGGCACCTTCACTTGGAGCAATCGCAGAGGAGGTAAGCACGAGATAGCATCGAAACTCGATCGCTTCCTAATTTCGGACAATGCGGTGCACCTAGGAGGAGACCTTACTGCGGAAATCTTAGCTCACTCAGGCTCGGACCACTGGCCAATAGCTCTCCACTGGCAAAGGCCAGGGGACAAAACCAAAAGGCCCTTTAGATTTGAGGGATTCTGGCTGACGCATCCAGCATTCAAGGACTTCATCAGAAACACCTGGAACTCTTTTCTCCCTCCAGAAGGCACGAAAATGTTCCAGCTCCAGCAAAAGCTCCGCTTTATAAAATGCCACATAAAACAATGGAATCGAGAGACCTTCGGCAACATATTTGACACTCAACGGGAGCTCAATCAGGAACTGAAGGATCTACACCAGGAAATCATAAATGCAGGGCATACAGAGGCCACCCTGGACAGAGAGCGACGCATAACCAGCCAGCTCGAAGAAAGAAGGAAGCAAGAGGAAATCTATTGGAGGCAAAAATCCCGGATACGATGGCTAAAGGAAGGGGAGCGCAACACCAAATTTTTCCACATAACCACTGTGCAAAGGAGGATGCACAATCAAATTCCCTTTATTCTCAACCAAGAAGGGACAAAAGTCGAGGAGCATGAGCAAATAGAAGAGGTCCTTCTCAATCACTTTAAGCAGGTGCACCAAGAGCCAATGGTGGATCGTCTCAGGGCAATCGGAAAAATTACAAGTAATATCCCCAAACTCATAAACGAGCAGCATAATGACATCCTCATGAAACCAATTCAAGCCCAGGAAGTCAATGAAGTGATGGCGCAGCTCAAGGAAGGTAAAGCTCCCGGTCCCGATGGATTCACTACTACATTCTTTCATACTTTTTGGGATATGATCAGAGAGGAGGTTTGGCTTGTAGTCGAGGAATCCATGGCTATGCGCTGGGTGCTCCCTTCCCTCAATTCTACATTCATCACCCTCATCCCCAAAGAAGAGAATTCCATAACTCCTGAGAAATTTAGACCCATTGCCCTCTGTAATGTCCTCTACAAAGTCATCTCCAAGGTCATTTCCAACAGATTAAAACCCCTTCTTCCCATGATCATCTCTCCGGAGCAATCAGGATATGTTGAAGGACGCAAAATTATGGATGGCATCATTCTCACGCATGAAATCATTCATTCTCTCAAACTCTCCAAGCAAGCTGGGATGCTGCTCAAA
>APFE030616156.1:55658-77754 GCA_000404065.3 Pinus taeda | reverse complement strand
TCAGGTTCCCAAAGGCGAACCTCATGTTGGATGTTATCCTTTAAAGTCCCTATGAACACATCAATCCTATGCTCATCTAGAATATCTTTTACCCTTATATTAAATTTTTGGAAGTCCTCAATTTTCTCCATCCTTGAACCCTTTTCTTTGATATTTATCAATTGGCTAAAAAACGTGTTTCTTTTTGTACCCTCTTAATGTGCTATCATTTCTTCCATAAAAATCTCCCAAGTGACAATTTGTTTACAACAGCGAAGCCATCGATAACATACAAAGTAATTTGGTTCCAAATATAAAGTTGCAATGCGTACCTTTTGTGTGTTTTGCACATTATGGAGATCGAAATATTGCTCCATCTATAGTATCCATGTTATGGGATCCTTGCCATCAAACTTCCTCATATCGATATTTGGAACATTGTGGGTATTCAATCCAATGTTAGAGTCTATGAAATCATGATTAACATTTCTTTTGTTCTCATCATGAGTTTTCTTTACTAACGTTCCACTATTAGTAAGCATTTATTGTAGCAACTTATCAAATCTATCTTTAAATATTCTATGTCACGTTTCATTTTTTCTTATATACCATCTATCTTAGCATCCACACCATTCATATTAGCTTCCATGGCATCCATATTAGCTTTAACGCCATCCATATTAAATTCCACGCCATTCATCTTATATTCCATGCCATCCATATTATCTTCCACAACATTCATCTTAGCTTCCATGCCTTTCCTTAAACCATCCATCTTAGCTTCTATTACCTTTTGTGAGAGTGAAATTTGTTGCACTTTGTCTCGTAATTTTGATATATCATGTTTCATTTATTCCTCTTCTTCATGAGTCATGCTAGAGCTTTCAAGTTGCTTACTAGATGTTTCACTTTTCTTTCTTTGGGGCATCAATTAATGATAATTATGCTTCACCATGCCCTTTGAATCACTTCAAACTAATTTTTCAACCCAAACACACCTTTTTCACTTTGTAGGAGTTAGATATTGAATCTATTATATTTTTGTAATTGCGGATATCGAATGTATGAAATTTCATCCTACGGTAGCCCTCTGAGTCCTCTTTCCAATGCCACTAATCTAATAAAAAATGGATTCTCCAAGAAAGCATTAGGCCCAATCGCCCAAGATGACCTGATTATACCCTTTCTTAGTAGAGATAATTTGTATGAAGTGCCACATGTCACTATTTCAACCTTCAGATCTGAAAATGATACATAGAAAACTACAGTTCATCCTCTTTCTATAACTTCTTACAAAATTTCAATCTGATTCTCAAAGAGAAAGTTACGATGATTCTCCTAAGGTCACCTATTTTTTTATGTTTCCTTGGATCATATCTCCAAAAATATAGCGAGGAAAGATCTGAAATTTAGACCCAAGGTTCGTCACGACTTCATTTAAAATGGGTTTTAATTTCAACATCTGAAATGTTGTAGAAAAAAATTTATAGAGAAAATTCCGTGATGACCTGTTTGGAACAGCAAAACCCTAGAATCCAAATCTCTGATACTAGATGTTAAGAAATCAACTCACAAAAAGATAGAAAATATAGATCAATGACTTCAAAATCAGCATCTTCGAGGGGACAACCTCCTTTACATTACACAAATGAACAATTCTTTTATGATACAAATGACAAAACCTACTTTCTATATATAGGAATCTAAGGGCTTACAATATAATCAAAGTCAACATAACAATAATAATATAAGGACACAACAATAATAATAGTGGGCTTTTATGGGGCACAATAATAACAATATGGGGACAATAAGGGCACAACAATAAAAATAAGGGCTATAATGACAATAGTAATGTGGGAATCACTAGTATTATAGGGACCTAACAAATTCTAGTTCACCCAAATGATAAGCTCAAAACAATCTTTAGAACTAAATGGGGCACATACACATATCAGAATATGCCTTTTGGGCTCATCAATGCGGGTGGGACTTTCCGAAGGGAAATGGACATGGATTTTAGAGGTTTGATAACAAAAATGTTGTTGTTTACTTGGATGACATCACCATTTACTAAAAAATATGATCTGATCACTTGCAAAATCTAAAACAAATTTTTGAAAGATGTCAAAAATATGGAATCTCATTGAATCCTAAAAAATATTTTTTCTCCCTTGCCAAAGATAAGTTACTAGGATTCATTTTATCAAAAGAAGGAATTTCCATTTATCCTAATAGAGATGAAATAATATCTAACATTCCACTACCTAATAACAAAAAATCAATGCAATCATTTCTCAAACATATTAATTTTGTTAGGAGATTTAATCCTAATTTTACTTAGATTGTCCTTTCAAAACATGATCAAGAAAAACAACTCATTTAAGTGGATTAACCTTGAAAATAATTCTTTCAATTCTATTAAACTAGACATCATAAATGCTCCTTCTTTACTCTCTCCAAATTATGAAAATCAATTCATTATTTACACTTTCTCATCTGATCTATCTTATGCAGTTGTACAAACTCAAAGAAATGGTCAAAATTTTGAAGTTCCAATTGCATTTCATAGTTCCAATTTCCAAGGAGGAGAATTGAAATACTCCGATGTTGAGAAACATGCCTATGCTATTTTCAAAACCATCAAACATTTCAGGCCTTTCTTAATCATGTTTCACACAAAAGTCATTGTTCCATTCCCTATAGTTCGAAATTTGTTAGTACAAAAAAATCTTGAAGAAAAAAGATCCCACTGGGTTACTTCTCTTCAAGAATATGATATTGAAATCAAACCTGCCAAAATCATGTGTGGTCAACGGTTACTTATGTTAATGACTCAAACTATTGATTCTAATTCTAATGATGTTTATGATGAACAGGAAATGTAGGAAATACAAAAAGTAAATTCAAATTCGGATTCTAAATATGTTGATGTGATATATTATTTGACTAATGGTATCACACATTTACATTTAGATACTAAGAAAAAATGTCCTTTGAGATTAAAACGTAATCAGTTTTAGATCATTAATGATGTTTTATTTCATAATAATTATGATTCTGCTTCTCTTCGTTGTTTAAAAAAATTAAATGTTGACAAGGTTTTGCAGGAACTCTGTGATGGATTGGCCAGTGGTCACATTAGAGGCAACACGATTGCTCACAAAAATTTTCTTGTAGGTTACTACTAGCCAACCTTATTAAAAGATGTGCATGCCTATGTGCAAAAATGGAATTATTGTCAGACATCAGTAGGAAGAGTCAAAATACCATCACTTCCTTTACAACCTGTGGTCATCGATCAACTATTCGAACTATGGGGACTTGACATCATTGGTGAGATTTTTCCAAACTCTTCCAAGAAACATAAATTTATTCTTACTACAATTGATTTTTTTACAAGATGGGTGGAAGCTATACATTTGAAAATTGTTACTTCTGATCAAGTTATTTCATTTATTGAACATAATATTATTACTAGGTTTGGTCTTCCTGACACTTTGCTTTTAGATAATGCCACTTACTTTTCTTCTTCTCCACTTACAATTTTTGCATCTCAAAAGGGTATAAAACTTAAATATCCTGCAAACTATTACCCAAGAGGTAATGGTCTTGCAGAATCCACTAATAAGAACCTTTTTAAAACCATTAAGAAAATTGTTGATGACAACCAAAATAATTGGAACAAAGCACTAATTAACACCTTATGAGCTGATAAGATAACACATAAAACCTCGATAGGTACCTCTCCGTATTTCTTTGATTATGTTAAAGAAGTTATTTTACCCCAAAGCATTTCCTTTCCATCAATATCCTTAGTCCAATCCATTGAGGAGGAGCGTTGTTCTAGATTATAATGAAGGAAAGACCAAATATTTAAATTAGAAGAAGCTAGAAACAAAGGTAATCAAACTTTCATTAATCATCAACAAATTGTCAAACTATGGTTCAATAAGCATATAATGAGTGAAAAAACATTCAGTGTCAGAGACTTAGTCCTGAAATGGGACAATGCTTACGAAGACAAAGGCAAATACACAAAATTCCAAAAATTGTGGCTTGGGACATTTTAGATTGCCAAGAAGATAGGCTCATCCACTTTCATCCTCCAAACTCTAGATGGAATCGAGGTAAACTTACCAGCAAATGGGCCAATTCTTAAAAATCACTTTTCTTAAAGATGGAAAATGATATTTGTACATATGTAATAAATCATCTGTAAAATTTTCGGTGTGAAAGTTGTTTCAGTTATAAAAGTCATGACAATCCCATATTTACATCTTGTTCAGGTCTTGTTTCATAAGAGATTTGGTTTAAAAGTATGTTGATAAGTTGTAATGTGTGATCATCTTCATCCTAATTGATTATTAATCTCACATTACTTTTAACAGATAAAATATTCCTAAATTCTCTCCAACTTCTCTGCTATCTGGAATTGCATATTGTTTTAACTAAATACAAGGCACTAAATAATATGCAAAATAAGTTATATCATAAAATGAACAACACATTGAACACCATTACATGTATTGTTCCCTTTGTTTCATACATTTATGTATCACCCCAATTTCCTCGGCTAATTGAAAAATTACAAAATACTAAAAGCACTTGTTTAAACAAGTGCTCAAGGAGGAGAAGAACAAGGTTCATAGATTCATTATTGGACTGACAATAACATACAGAGACCAAATTGTTTTTGATCATCCTAGATCATCGGAGGAGGCCATATGAATGATGAAACATTGTTATGAGTAGTCAAAGCACAAATTTGAGCCTAAGCATGACTTGAAAGGAAATTAGAAAGTTAAATAAATATGGCCACAAAAGTGGGGAATATCTCAAGATGTAGGTGAGAAAGAAAATGTGATCCCTTATAAGAAGTTAAATACAATTGATAAGGGACATGGAGAAAAGAAAATTAGAGGCGATGGTAGAGCATAGCTATAGTGTTGGATATGTGGCAAGGATCATCATAAGATGGATTTTCTGCAATATCAGGGTGATATACCTCATATATATAGTGCTCAGGAGGTGCATATAGTTGGGGATATTGGTCATAGCATCCCTCAGATTTATGTAGCTGTGGAAAATAGGCAGGCAGATCATTAGGCATCTATCATTGAGTTGGATGGTAATCTTTGTGATCAACTTTTTTCTATTTCGATTGATCATGGATATAATTATAATTATATTAATCCTGGCCTGGTGGATAAGTGTGGTTTGACAAAAGAACTTCATGCAGAATCTTGGTTGGTACAGTTGGCTTTAGGTATAAAGAAGAGCGTTGACCATTGGGTAAGAGCTTGTGCATTTGAGTTAAATTGTACGCCTACAACAACACATTTGAATGTACTTCCATTGGGATCATATACCATGCTTTTAGGTATGCATTGGTTGTACCTTCACAAGACCAAAGCGGATTTCTTTGACAAGGCCATTGAGTGCTTGGATGATAATGGGGAAAATAGATTTTTTTAGAGAAATAAAAAGCCTACATTAGTGAGGATGGTTACTACTATGCAGGATAAGCATAGTTGTAGAAAAGTTTGTGTGATGTTTGTGGTGCATAAATCTAGTGACAAGAGTAAAGATTTTGAGGTTGCATAAATCTTCAAGAGGTACCCTGTATTGTAATAGTACCAGGATTGTTTACAACAAAGATTCCAGGGTTACCTCCTCATGGGGAAGTAGATTTATCTATTGAGTTGGTGACAGAGGCAACACCAGTATTGAAGGCACCTTACAATTGGAGTACCCCAGACCTAGTAGAGTTGAAATTGTAGTTAAAGGATATGCTTGACAACGGATACATTAGGCCAAGTGTATCACTTTGGGGTGCATGAGTGTTGATCATAAAGAAGAAAGATGGTACTCTTAGATTGTGCATTTATTATAGGTATATGAACAAGCTAACGATCAAGAGCATGTACCAATTGTCGAGGATTGATGATTTGTTTGATCAGTTGAAGGGAGAACTAGTGTTCTCTAAGATCAACTTGAGATTAGGATACCATCAAGTACACATCAAGGAATAGGATATCCACAAGGCTGCCTTTAGGACCAGAATAGCATGCCGAGAATTTAGCAGCAGTGTTGAGATTGCTAAGAGAGCATCTATTGTATGTCAAGCTTAGAAAGTGAAACTTCTTTCAAACAGAAGTGCATTACTTGGGACACGTTGTTTCCAAGGAAGGAATAACAGTAGATCTATAAAAGATAAGGGCCATCATGGAGTGTGAAACTCCTAAGAATGTGGATGAGGTGAGATCATTCATGGGATTGGCAGGTTACTATAGGAGGTTCATTGGGAACTTCTCATGCATTGCATGTCCTATGACATCCTTGAAAGAGGAAAGGTAAGAAGTTTGAATGGAAAAAAGAATGTGTGGCTAGTTTTGAGTGGTTGAAGCTGTTTTTGACCAATGCTCAAGTCCTTAAGATTGCAGATCCGAATAAAGAGTTTGTAGTATGTGCATATTGATGTAAAGGAGGACTTGGTGGAGTACTTATGCAGGAGGGAAAATTGGTGTGCTATGAGTCTAGGAAGTTGAATGAGCATGATTAGAACTACATGACTCATGATCTTGAGTTGGAAGCTATTATTCACACCTTGAATATGTGGAGGCATTATCCTCTTGGCATGATATTTGTATTGATGAGTGATCATAGTGGGTTGAGATATGTTTTTGACCAGTTGAATCTAAATGTTAGGAAAACTAGATGGTTGGATACCCTTAGTTAGTTTGACTTCAAGATCAGATACATCAATGGAAAGGATAATTAGGTTGCAAAATCTCTTAGCAGGAATGTATAAGTGAATCATATAGCAACTATGAGGCTTTATGGGACAGAGTTATAGGATAGGATATTGCAGTCAGGAGAAGAGGATGATAGGTACATGGAGATTATGCAAGTGTTACAACATAGTATAGGTATAGGTATATGAATAGGAACATGTATAGGTACAGCTGATCAGGATGCATACTATCTCCTCACGACAAATGGTTTGGTGAGATTCATGGACATGATTTATGTGACAGATTATAGCGAGCTCAAGAATCTTATCTTGCGGGAGTCTCATGTCAAACGATAATCAGGTCACCCAGCGTATCATAAGACATTGGTGGTGGTGAAGAAATTCTACTATTGGCTGAATCTTAAGAAGGGCATGGTAGAGTTGATGGCTAGATGTTTCGATTGTCAGTAGGAAAAGGTAGAATGTAAGTATCTAAGTGGTCTACTACAACCTATTATGATTCTAGAATCAAAATGGGAGGTCATTTCCATGGATTTCATTACAAGTCCACTAAGGATAGTGAGACAACATGATTCAATTATGGTCATGGTCGATAGGTTGAGAAAGGTAGCACGATTCATTCCAGTGAAGACTACGTATTCAGCTAATGAGGTGGCACATGTTTTCATGAGGGAGATCATGAGATTACATGGTGTTTCGAAGAAGATCATGTCAGATAGAGATGTGAAGTTCACTTCCATGATTTGGAGGGAGTTATTTACAGGTTTGAGTACAGAGTTGGCCTTTAGTACAACCTATCATCCACAGACATAAGAATAGACAGAGAGGGTCAAGAAGATATTAGAAGATATGTTGAGGATGTACGTGATGCACTAGCAAAGACGATGGGAGGAGTATCTTCCCTTAGTTGAGTTTTGATACAGCAATGGTTATCAAGAGCCATTGAGGATGAGTCCTTTAGAGGCACTATATAGGTAGAGTTGTAATACTTCACTAAGTTGGAGTGATCTAGTGAACAAGATACTTATTGGACCATAAATGTTGGCAGACATGGAACAATAAATCGAGGTTCTAAATAAGAATCTAAATAAGGGACATGATATACAAAAGAGTTATGCGGACCACCACATGGAATTCAAGGAGTTTTAGGTAGGGGAGTACGTGTATTTGCACATCAAGCCCAAGAAGAGTTATTTAAGGATTCAATCATGTGACAAGTCGGCACCATGGTATTGCAGACCTTTTGAGATCCTAGAGATGATTGGGCCAGTGCCCTATCGACTTTCACTACCTCCAACATTGAAATTCCATGATGTTTTCCATGTGTCATTGCTTAAAAGGTATATAAAGGATGTTGGTCATGTTATTGATTTATTTGTATTGCAGGCGGAGCAAGAAGGAGAATTTTAGTTAGGGCCTTAGTGCATATTGCAACAGAAGCAACTCATGCTCAGGAATAGAGCCATAGATCAAGTTAAACTGCATTAGAATCACTATGGGCCTGAATAAGAGACATTGGAGATGTCAGATCACATGCAAGCCATGTATCCTTCTTTGTTTTCCAGTGGAGGAAAAGCAGTTTTGGTATGATGTTTGGTATATGTTTTGTTGATATTTTGGTATATGCACATATCTATAGGGATGTAAATAATACCAAGACTTGTGTTATAAAGATCCAATAAGCGGTATGTGTGTTATACTTTCATGTTGTCATGATGTTTTTTTTTTAAGCAAGTCTTTCATTGTAAATACTACAACGAGCTAAGTTAAAAAGCTCCATTATAAGTATGTTTTCTTTCAGTGGTTTTGTTGAGGTCTTGGTGTGGTTTAACACTAGGGATGGTGTTCCCCAAGGGGGAGGGGTCTGTAACAATCCCTGGTTAAAATTTCATGCAATAAACATTAATAAGGAAACATAAGACAATAGTTAAGGGACACGTATTCGAAGTTGAATGTTGGGTAAAGATATCATAATGGGCATCACTGGATGTGTTTATCATTAAGGGAAATTGGAAAAGGCAACAACTATGGAATTAAAAAGGTAAAAAGTTATTTTTGGCACATTTATTTATGAAAATAAAGGAAAATAGGAGAAAAGGAAGGTGAAAGGTCACAGGTTGCATGTGAGGAGGAAATTAAGGGAAAACAATGGAAATTGAATAAAATAGAGGCCTTATTGATCAAAATGATTCAGAGGATCAGTTTGTAACCTTTTCTCAGTTTAGTTTTGGAGCTCTCTCATTATTATCTCTTTCTCTCTCTCTCTCTAACTCTTGGAAGCTTAGATTTTTCTTCAAGGTTTCTAGTTTTGGAGCAAAAAAAGGAAAAGGAAGCAAAGGTAGGACACAGGAAGGAAAGGAAAGCAAAGATCAAGCAATGAATAGTAGGATCAAGCAGCTTTAGTAGGAATACTTGCAAGTAACATATTTCATGTGTGATTTCCTAGTTGTTTTTGACATACATAGATTTGCATGTTGGTATATGGTTCTCTTGTTGTTGGTGGCATGGTTTTCTCAGGTTATGATAGTGGTTTTCAACCTAGCCTTACCTCTTTCTAGATAGCCATGGTTTGATGGGATTTTTTTCTCAGTTTTGAGCTTTCTAATTATCTAATCGTTTCAAAATATGAGGCAGAGGTGGTTTTAGGAAAATTCCCAAAGGTGTAGGAATCCCTTGACTAATTTTAGTGCGATACATGGCAAATCCTAAGGGTCGAGCATCGGTTTAGGGCCTAGTGATCTAGTGTGAATTGCGGTAAATCTTGAGAGACTCATGCATCAAGTTAAGGCCAAGTGATCAAGTGTTGATTTGCAATAAATCCTAAGAGACAAGGAGATGGAAAATTCCTCAAGGATAGTGATGGAGTCTAGAAGCATTCCTAGCTCGGTTTGGTTATGTGATCTTGGTGTCAGTTTTCATGAGATCATAGTTTCGTGACAGTGGAGGTGGTATAACCTCTGAATTTCCTTGATTTTCTTTGGATTGGTTTATCCATGAGATCCAATATTCATGCTTTGAATATGGCATTGGGTTGACTCCCTAAAAAAAAAGAATTTTTTCAGTCATGTCTACAGTTGGGTGGTACATGGAAGTCCCAAACTTGGTCTGCTTTGCCTATGTTTAATAAAACCTAAATTATCTTACTTTTGTACTTGTTAATATGTGTATTTAATATATGTTAACCACTACGCCGATTCTTCGAGGCCCAAATTGGGCCCTTCCTTTTCATATTCATGTTGATGCCTCACGCAAAGCCATAGGAGCATCCCTAGGTCAAATATATGAAAAATCGCCTTATGCCATTTACTTTATGAGTAAGAATCTGCCAAAGGCCGAACTAAACTACACAGTGACCAAAAAGGAGCTCCGGACTATTGTGCATTCATTGAACAAATTTAGGCATTATATTACAGGCTATCAAATGTTTGTCCATATTAACCTCGTTGAAATCAAATATTTAATGAATAAACCCAATTTGAATGTTCGTATTATAAGATGGTTACCTTTATTACAGTAGTTTGATCTAACTATTGTTGATAAGCCTGGCAAGGAAAATGTTGCTGTAGACTTTTTGTCCAGACTAACTCTGCCTACAGGTGAGGAGGGAATGGTTGATGAGTTACTAGATGAGCACTTGTTCACCATTTCAGTTCTCTCTCCATGGTTTGTTGACATAGCAAATGATTTGGTATCTACACAGTTTCCACCGAACTTGTCCTCCAAAGAGAAAAGAAAGATTATAAGGAAAAGCACACCCTTCACTTGGATTGGGGGCAACCTCTTCAAACCTGGCCTAGATCAAATCTTGAGAAGGTGTGTCAGGCAGGAGGAAGTATTTGATATCCTTTTGACCTATCATGATGGGCCTTGTGGAGGTCACTTTTCAACAAACAGGACATCATTCAAAGTGTTACAAGTAGGCTATTGTCAACCCACTCTTCATCACGATGTGAAAAGATATACTAGTCAGTGTGGTCAGTGCCAAAGGACGGGAAAGCCTACTCGAAGGGATGAAATGCCTCTGCAGCCTCAGGTGACTTTCGAGCCATTTAACAAGTGGGGCATGGACTTCATTGGACCTATTTTCCCTCTTTCCAAGAAAAAAAATACATCATTGTGTGTACTGATTATCTGACTAAGTGGGATGAAACCAAGGCAATTAAGGCAACAACAAAGGAGAAGGTAGTCGAGTTCTTAAGGGAGAATCTATTTTACAAAGTTGGGTACCCTAGAGAGCTGGTCACTGATCAAGGCAACCAGTTTATGTCCAACATCATTGAAGACTTGCTCAGCCAACACAATATCAATCATATAACGTCCACTCCCTATCACCCACAAGCTAATGGGCAAGTGGAGGTGACCATCATAGCATTGGAGGGCGTCTTGACCAGAGTGGTTAACAACAACATGAAAGATTGGGTAGATAGACTAGCTGAAGTGAACTAGGACTATAATACCACCTAGAAGACCACCACTAGATTCAAACCCTATGCGTTGTTCTATGGGAAAAAGGCCCTGCTATCCATTGAGTTTGAGTATAACATATTAAGGATGGCAACCCAACTAAATCTATATCTCAACAGTGCACAAAAAGAGAGATTGTTATATTTGAATGGTTTAGATGAGTTTAGAATGCAAGCCCTCCTACACACAGAGGTAACCCAACCTCAGAGGAAGATATGGCATGATAAGAACATCAAGGATAAGCAATTTCAAGAAGTTGATTGGGATTTGTTATATGATTCCATATATAAAAACTTTAAGGTCAACTTAAGGACAAGATGGCTAGGGCCTTATGTTATATAAAGATGTCATGATAATGGTTCAGTGGAGATTAGAACCATAAATGCAAAGGCGATTCCTTTACTTGTTAATGGACACAGATTGAAAGTTCACAAAAGATCATTGTCAAAGCAAGAGTTCATTCATGGTATCAATAAAACAATGATGGTAATGGAGCAAGTTTCAGCTCCTGCCTCATCAAATCACTGAAATAAAAATGAAAAATAAGGACTCAAGTGAAAACATCCATGAGGCACCTAAGTCCCACTAGTGGGCTGAAAACCTCTTGGGGTGGCCCATTGGTGTCAAAATAAAAGTAAAAAAGAAAAAAAAGGAAATAAAAGATCCCTGGGTGAAAACCTCTCTTGAGGTGCCCACGGAAAATAGCTAGGATGAAAACCTCTTAGAGGCAGACTAGTTGTTCTAAAAGAAAAAAATCATGAAAATCTCCATTTGCAGGTTGGCAAGGAGGATGATCAGAGAATAAAGGGGAATAAAAAAGGAACCTTTTCCACTCTCATGTTTATTTTTCCACCCATTGCAATTCATCACTCGACCATTTATTTCATTTTTCTGTCATTTTCTTCAATTTACAAGGGGACTGTGTTGTCTACAAGATCCCCTAAAAACCTACAAGATGATCTTGTAGGAATTATAGTGGATCGAGAATCCTACAAAAAGTGACCTTAGGACAAGAAATTAACCTTCCATGTCAAAATAATAACATCCCTACATCACAACTTCATTACCATACCTGTCTCCAATTTCATCACCCATGCATTCATCTTAAATAAATAAGTTTCCAAAAACGAAATCACAGTCCTCAAGAGAAAACACAGAGAAAAAAAATGAAACAAGAGAGAAAAAGGAGCAGCACCTAAGTATTTCTCATTCCCCACACTCCTATTCTTCCTTTCAATCCATGTTATCATCCTCAAAATCCCAGCAGAGTGTATGATTAAAAGGTCTCAGGGAGAAGGAGCTATAGAACATCCTATAGGAAAACTTGTAGCACCCTATCTCACAAAACAAAAATTACGGGTAGCGGCAATATTCCAGAATGAAAATCCTAGGGTAGAAGGAGCTCCAGAGCTACAACAGCACCATCATCTTTAAAACTAGGTACCTTCACATCAAAGGAATCATGAGAGAGAAATAAAAAGCAAGGAAAAATAGCATGTAGCCAACACACAACAAGCACCTCAAGTCTTCAAAAACTACAGCAAGGTATTAGCACCACAGGTAAGTATCTCACTTCACTCTCTCATTTTCATAATGTAGTCAAAATATGTAAAGGTTACGAGAAATTTGATTTATATGTGAAATGTGGCTAACTTGGCCACCTTTGTTCAGTTGACAAAGACAAAATAGTTGGTCCTCCCACACGTGGCAGCAGTTAAGTCAAAGAAATAGAGGAGAAGGAAAAAAGAAGTCAAGTGTACAGAGGCATGAATTGGGAGTTGATTCTGAGGAGAGGAGAATGATCAGGTGGTAGTGGAGACCAACCGTCCAGAATAGCAAACTTACCTCAGCTACCAGCACACCACCTCACATGACTCGACCATAAGAGGAAATAATCGTTGATCCCCATGTACTTGTGCATTCATCTGCTCAGGGCTCACTCTCATACCCAAGAAACCTTCACAAGAGAAAATTCCACCTTTCTTCTGCACTCGACTTCCTACAGGATCGCACTGGAATCCTACAGGATATAAACATGTAGTCTACAGGATTAGCCGAGAGGAGTTTCAGAGGGGAAAACATGAGGCTTGGCTACAACAAACACTATGAGGAGTTAGGTTCTATAACTACTTCGACTTTTCAAAGTGAATTGAACAGAAAATCCCCTAATATTGAGTGAATTTGGCAACAATGTAAGGGAATTGTCTCCACGGTTCTTTCAACTATTTACTTTTGCATTTAAAAATTGTATCAACCATCTCAAATCCTCAAAATTCACCAACCAAAATGACATGGGGGTTTAATAAAAGGGAGTCCATTAACACTGTGAGAATCCATGAACACCCTCAGGTGTTAGGAATATTCACAAGGCATAATTGGATGTGGTATTTTTAAAAATTAAGAGGGTATGATGATGAAGTGGCCTGAGATTTTTCTCTCACCCTCATTCCACTGACCAAAGTACGTGCCACTGTTTTGGTGAGAGGCCTCTCCATAGAGCTCACCCCTTAAGCAGGATTACAAAACTTACCCTAGGAGTGCCTTAGAGAAAGGGAGACAAGGGATATAGCCAGATTGCCAAGAAGAAGTTATTTTTAGAAGGAGAAGAGCCCATTGAGGAAAAAAATGGAGTAAGGAGAACAATCCTACCGTACCCCTGGAATGATGTAAGCTACCACTTTATTAAATATATATAATGTGAAGGTAGGTATAGTGTGGTTTATGGGTATTGCTTTAGGCTTCTTGAAGAATTGAGGTTTGGAGTAGAAGCACCTTCTCACCATAGGCTCAACATACCATACTTCCTTCTTCAATCACAAATAGATACAAGCATAAAGGTGCACAAGGGAAACCACCAACAATTAGACCACCATGGGTTAATTAGAATCATCATAGAAGATGCCCTCCACAACTTCAGAATTCCTATCTAATGGTCAATTTTTAGAGACATGCAGACAAAGGAGGATATCAAATCCCTGACATATGATGTTAGTCCTACTGCTAGTGAGAAGGATGAAGATGAAACAGATGATGAGATAGATGAGGAGAGAGATGAGGAATAAGAAGAGGAGGAAGATAAAGAGGATTATGAAGGAAAAGAGGAAGATGACAAAATGATAAACAAGATGGGGATCTACAAGGAGAAGGAGAAGGGAAAGACATAGGAGAAAAGGGAAATGGGAAAGAGGGGGAAGAAGACAAGCAAGAGTCACCTAGGGTGTCTCTAGAACCCACTGAGATAGAAGCAATAGATGCCCTCACTACTCTTAGAAACCCTATCAAACAAAAAGGCAAAAGTTATAGGTAGACCCCCTTATATTTGAGAACAAGGAAAAGCACAAGGATAAGTCAGGGGAAATGGCAAACTCCAACCAAAATTCCCATTGTAATTGAGGACTCACCTAAACAACAAGAGAAAATGCCTCCTCCTATGAAAACTCAAGAAAGAGGATCCTCAGCAAAAACCTCCCCTAAGTCTCCTATCACCTATGTAAGAAGGCTTGTAACTAGATCCACCACATCCAAAGGAAAATAAATCCTACAGGATACATAGCAGGACCTAGAAGAAGCGAAAGAAATCCTACACGAGACTCGGCTAAACCTATAGGAGACTTAAAAATTTGAGGAGGGAATCCTACAACAAGAAACTAAAGAAGAGGTTTGGGAGCTAAGGGAACCTAGCCCCCAACCTAACCTTGACTCCTACTATAGATTTATTGAAGGGGGCAGGGTCATTCCACAAAAATTTGCTATTCCATTATTCTTTGAGATTGAGAAGGAGAGAGCCAAAAGTCATAGATGGATGCAGATTTCCTAGTCCAAGGGGGTGGATGACATTGGTCACATGGAGGAGAAGCTCAAGGAGATGTGCAAAGAACTAAGTAGCTTGAGAGACAGAGAGGCCATAATGAGAAATCAGTTAGAGATAGAAAATGCATGGTTGAAAGGACAACTGCAAGAAAGAGAGAGTTAATAGGCATCCATGGTCAGTCTCTCTTTGGAAGAAATCCAATGTAGGATGCTAGCTAAATCCTATGCCCTATACCTTAAGGAACAATGGTTGGAGTTCCAAATCAAGACCCTAGCAAAGAGAGGCACTACACCATTTCAGGATTATAGAAAGTTCATTGATATTTGTGATCAAAGTACATTGGAAAACAGGGCCAAGATGTCTGAGTTTTATTTTCATAACATGGCCTTAACAGAAATGAATGTATAGGACCCTAATTCCAAGCTATGATATTTACAGTTGATGGATTTCGCATCATGGATGAACCATGAGGAATAAAGGGCTAAAGAAATGAAGAAGATATAGGTAAGAGAGCAAACATAGCCCCTTATGATTAGCTCTTAGTAGTCTAATCCAATGGCCATCATCAGTACACATAATTTGATTGCAAATGATCCTCAGCTTGCACCGAGGTATCTTGCCACCCAAGAGCAAGAAATTATAGGTTTTGAGGACATGCTCAGGTTGTTAGGGGGTGAAAACATGTAATCTTGCCTGAGGTGATGGAACACATTGCCATACAGTTTAAAGATAAGAGAGTACCACTCTCCTCAAAGAATTAGAGAAGCACTGAACAAGACACCCATGTACAAGAAATCTATTCAAAGGCTCAAAGTCAATTGGATTGGCTTGAAACTCAGTCAAGCACTACTCTTAGGGATGCTAGAAGGAAGGAAGGAATAATAATAAATGAGGCAGTGGGAGGAGGTAGAAAAGAAGGCAAGTTTCTGTGCACAAGAAGAGGAAACCACATCAGAGGCATGGGATGTCAGGGAGGCCACTAGAGCTATTAAAGACATGGATATTGATTGATTTTCTCAGAAGATGAGAAACACTTTTAGTAGGGGGTGATGATGAGCCTCATCGATGGGTGGTTATATGGGCCATAATTCACCTCCTATCTTAGTCAAACCAACTCTTCTCACAATATATTACATGTTTTGATTATATTTTGTTTAATGAGATGAGTTAAAGTGAGATATTATGCCTAGTGCACTAATATGCATTGAGTGCAGGTTTGGAAGAGAAAATGAAGGAATTTTGGCAAGACTAAGGTTTGAAACTCAAATGGGACAAGGGAGAGAGATTGTAGGAGGTAAATCCTCCCCATTTACTCCTCCACCACTCGAATATTCCTCTGCTAATTACACCAGCTCAGAGTGCAAGAAACCAAGACATGAAGATCAAAAGGCAGCCGAGCAAGTGATAGACAAAGAATTAGTTCATCTCGAGTTTGTGAGCCGAGCCTCGCTAGATTTAAGGAAGTTATTGGAGACTTCAGTTGTATAAGTAGAGAGGCCTAGAGCCTCATTAGGATTCGAATTTTAGTTGTAAAAACTCTAGTTATTTTCGAGCCCCAGTATTGTGGAAGACTTTGATATAATTTTCTGTTTTGGTAATAAGAATGAGATTTGTCTTGATCGAGTACTAAGTTAAATTAGAGAGTTGAATATCTTGGGTTAGGGCACAACCCTAGTAGAAAATGCTCCTCTTCTTGTATCTGTATGCTTAGCTTAGTTTCATATATTCATGGTTAAACTGTCTTTAGAAGTACTTCATTTCAAGTAGTGTAGATTTCATTAATTGTTTATTAGTTTGCTTCCATTTGTGCCTTACTTTAATAGCATATTAGAAGGGATAAAAGAAGTACTAGAAAGATGTCAGTAGGTGTCCTGGCCTCACTTCCTCCCTTCGGGATCATGATTTGAGGAAAAGACCCTTATGCAACCCGTAAAAGACAAATTTCCATTTCTTTCATAAGATTTAGAGTTTACTATACTTGAACCAACATTTGATGATTTTGTAGAGTAGGATTTCATTACCATCTCTTCTATATTCAGTCTTGTAGTATATATCATCCATGATTCCATTTTATTTAGCAATTTTCCCATGCATAAGGTAGACAGTTAGTTCATTAAATTCTTCTTTCCTAGGTCATCAGAATTCTTCTTGTTTACATGACTTTTTGGAAATTACATATGTTTGATGCAGAGCATGTGCTTCAGAAGTAGAAAGAGATCTCATAGCAATGATCACCTTCCAACTTCATCCACCCATAAGCCTTTTCTCACTCCATTACACCCATAAACCAGCGTCCCTAAGCCTTCCATCACCCCCAACGCCCATATTTTTCTCTCAGCTGTATCTTGTAGAAATACAGGGAATCTTGTAGGTTTCTAGTACATCCTGTAGGTTTCCCTGTAGTGGCCTGTTTTGAGGCTGAATTTAGGGAAAACCTCTAGGAAGCCACCCAAGGTTACCCAAGGGTATCCCAAACCTTCCAACCATCTCCTGAACCTTCCAGCCATCCACTAGCATCCCTAAACCACCTACCACATCACTAAAAGAGATTAGCTTGCACACTTGATTTTTCATGAAAATCATAAAAAAGACAAAATAGATTTATTACAGTAATTTACATGCATAACAATGATGTTTGATGTTTTGAACTTCCATGATTAAGACAAAAACATTTTGTTCATGCTAATTTATCATTATTGCAAAGCATAACTCTCAGTAGTTAATTAGGAAATGATGTGCCTTAGCATTGAATTTTAGTCTTTTTCATTATCAAAGTAGATTAGCTCTCTCTTAGAGTAGATTTCTATTTCATTCATCAAGGAACCATGATTATTCTAAATCATAGAAGTATGGCTTGAAAACCCTAGTGATCTCTCACCAGCTAAACAGTGACAAAAGGCAGAACCATGACTTTTACTTGTGTTTACAACACTGTCACCTCCAAGTTTGTAGGAACCCCAGGTTGATAAAGTAAAGCTGGTAGCCCAAGAGTTGCAACATTCTTGCTGAAATATCAGTGCTCATAATCTACTATTGGGGATATTTAATTATTATAGCAAAGAGTACATTAATAAGGCCACCAATAACTCCATCAAGGGGGAAATCCACGTGAGCTGGCAAGAGTGTTTTCTATTTTGATCAATATTATTTTTTGTAATGCTGCCTAATATAAATATTGTTTAAGGAAATTGTTTATAAAAAAAAATAATTGGTTCACACTTATGTGTACAAATATTAAAGGATTTTATGCAATAGATTTAGGAGTTTAATTTACAATTCATCATGTTTTATTCCTTTTTTTAGAATATAATTTCTTTGTAAGTGTTATGATAGACCAACCGTACCATTACATTTAAAATGAAAATATAAATCCAATTAGATACTTAATTTCGATAAGATAACAAGTAATTATAAATTTAAAAAGCATTGTAAAATGCGAAAAGATATATTGATGACAATGACTATACATACAAGGGAAAATAAGCCACTTTCCCCCTACATAGCAATTTTACAAACTAGTGCCATATGTTGTCAATTATCCTTTTGACATGCCATTTTCAATATTTTTATTATTGTACATATAGTTGAGGATAAGAATTATAAGAAATGAATAAACACACTTCCAGCTTATTATTTACATGATTTTCCATATTAGTGACACCAACAGAAGATATGATTACAAACAAATCTCTACCATAATAGGAGAATCACCCTTGTCAATAGTGAAACTCTATTTTATCTCTTCAGAATGTACTTAGACTTTCACTACATAGGTCCTATGAAAGTCTCCAAACTTAGACTAGGATTCTATTGGGAATAATGTTGGAAATTGATGCCAACATGGTTAGAATGGAAGATACACAATGTCTCTAGTATTTATATGCAAGGAGTGTCAGGTTCAAGGGGAGCTTTCTAGTTATTGCAATATCTTTGAAGGAACTTTTCCTCTAGAGAGTAGGTCAAATGGTCTTGCAAATTTCTTAGATGGATAATTCTTAGAAAGAGATTCCCAACAGTATGCAAAAGTCATAAAAAGAAGCCCTGAATAAAGAGCTATTGAAGGTTAAATTTTGTAGGTCAGGGCTTTGGCCAAAATTGGTGATAAGTCTTAGTCATAACTAGAATTAGCACTTTCCAATAGTTGGAAAATCTCAACGTTTAAACAATGACAATGACACATAATCTCAGGAATTTATTTTATTAGTGAAAGTATGTATTAGGGAGGTCTGACAGGACACATCACCTTAACGTTAATTCATACACATTTTCCATTACAACGCAAATTAAAAATTCTGGGGTGACGAGGCATTGGGAAAAGGTGAAAAGCACAGTGGCATAGATCCCCATGATATAGATAACCCCGATGATTTTCCCATTGGTAGATAGAGATGATGTGGAGCCATGGTGGTATTGCACAACCAACAGTTGAAAGGTCCAAGATGACATCAACATGATTTCAACATATAAAATTTATGGGACACATGGAAACCCTAGATGATGACACATGGCATGCATATTTGGAATTCTTAGGTGTATATGTTGGCTAAAAATTGGTGACACACCATTAAGAGCATGAAACATGTGTGAGAAGTACAGGTGGTAGGTAGGTCAATAGGGGGTGGATAGACACGTAACCCAACAAAAATTCCCACTGGTGTAGGTAGGGAACATGAGACTTGGTGACATGGAAGTAGAAAAACATAACCCCAATGATTTTCTAATTGACCTACGACTACAATGGTTGTTACCATGAGACACATCATGTTGGTAATGTTTTCCTTGAAGTTCATGAGGGGATTCAAGTTTGAACCTCTGGGGTGACAAGGTGTCGGGACATATTGGTAAGCATAGATTGTAGAGTGAATGGATTGGAACAATCTAAGGAGGAATTGTGTAGGTAGAACCACACATACACATGACCCCGACAATTTTCTCATCGGCGCAAGTCATCAAAGTGAGGACCCTAGATGAAACATCACCTTGGTGGTTATACCCTAGAGATATTTAAACGTGATCCACATTAAAAGGCTATGGTAACATGACAGGGATGGAAATTTAACGGTAATTAACATCTCTATTAACACGGTGAAAGGCATGTTTATGGACTAGTTTTTCATTGTTTTCATGTGTTATAAGTCTAGAGGGAAAAAAGGTTTGAATAATGTGAATTGGATGTGTTAAGTTCTTTTTGTGTTGGGCCTTTAATCAAATTTCTTAGTGCCTTGATTCTTAGACTTATTAGAAAGCCTTTGGGGTAAAGATAAAGTGCTAACAATATATGTTATAATGTGGGCCTAACTCAATTTATAACATTGTCTATAAAGCATTGCAAGCTAAAGGCTTATTTGAAAGGGGTTTTGATTATAAAATGCATGAATGGGTCGACAACATATTTGGAAAGGTGCCTCTATATTTGGCCATATCCACCAGAGTTGGTAGTGCACTATACTTGGATAACATGGCATGAATGGGTTTGGCAACAAATTTGGCAGTTATGCCAAACTTGGTAGACCACTACTTTTGGTGTTAATTTGATAGCATGCATTGGTTGAATAAACCACATCACCATTAATTAGTTAGTGGAGTGAACTTTTTCCAATGCTGGGCTTATTTTTTAATTTTTACAAACGATAATGGACTATCATTCTTAATTGGCACACTCAAAATAAAAGTACTCCTTGTGCCATTCTGAATTAAGCGAGAAATATTTTCAAACAATTCAGAATAAGAATGCAACCTGTATTGAGAAAGTATGATTAAGTACTATCAGTAATTAATAGGAAAAGGGAGTCATACTAAAAATTTAAAGGTCATGGGTATTGTGCATGGGATTACACTATGTAATTAAAGTCCACTCATGCTGTGTTGCATCCTTTCTACTTGGAGTAATATGTTTCAATTAATAAATTCTCTTGAACTATGTGAAAGATATCAAAGCTACACTCTATATAATGGTAAATATATAATTTTCAACTTGTGATTGTGTTGAGGATGTTGAGTGGGAAAAGGAGAATTTTTCATTGAGGAGAGGTGCTCCAGTGACTATGTGGCAATGTTGAGGTTGTGAAGAGAAGAACAGAGGGTGCAGCAAATCTAAATAGTTAGAGATAAGGGAAACTAGCTGTGTGTGTATGTAGATAAGAGTAGAAGGAGACATAGAAGACTCCAAACTAGGTCACCTTGTTTTATGTAATAAAAGTAGGTTATCGTTGTTAGTTTAAATTTTTTATGAAAAATAGGACATTTGGTCGAAGCAGGAAAGGGCCTACAATTATAAGAGGTCAGTGCCTGTACACAAGTTGTGGCTTGCTAATTTCAAGGTGATTAGGGCCTCTTGTGAGTGGGTGCCCACAAGCATATGATGTAACTAAATTTGGTGGCTTTATTATCCTCATAATACAAAACAATATTTTGTGGTGTTTCCCCCGAATATTTTCCATATAAATCATTCTATTCAAATGTATGTGAATTCTAGTATCCCATGTGTTGTTTGAGTGTATAAAATTGGACCTCTTTGATGGTAGAAATTATGTATTCTACAAGGTCAAGATAGAATCCTATCTCATGTCCCTAGGTCTAGATATCTTGATTCTTGTATTAGTTGACTATCTTGTTCTAGACACCCCTCCTATAGATGCATATGGTAAAAAGGTTTATCGAAACACTACAAAGGCCAAGAATTCCATTCACTTTTGTCATAATAAGTCTGATCTAGTAAAAGTAATGCACTATAAGTCAACCAAGGAAGTATGGGACAAGTTTAAGAATAGTTATGAACGAGATGAGAAAGTTAAGCAAGCCAAACTTCAAGCCTTAATAACGTAAACTTCGAAACGGGAACCGATACTGTTATTTTTTTAAGAGCATAGTTTCTGGCACTCTAAATAACTGATACGATTACCCGTTTCGTAGGAGAAGCAAAAACGTGACCCCATTTTGAAAAGTGGTGATGCAAAATACACTTCTTCTTTTTTTGAGCATATTTTTGAATCGCCCCTTCACCCACACGACCGCCCATGGTAGTGTGGCCCTGGGCAGACCCATGCCACCATGGGCAGCAGGAGGTAAACTTTTTTTTTTTAATT
>APFE030616156.1:3544-54619 GCA_000404065.3 Pinus taeda | reverse complement strand
AAAATTTACGCTAGAAAAAAAAGGTGTTATTCCATCATCAACACTTTTCGTTTTTAGCAATGTTTTTTATGTTTTTATGGGGTTTTTTGGCTAGAGTTCCCGTTTTAAAGTTTACATTGTTCCTTTAAAATGAGGTTCAAAAGCTTAAGAATGAAAGAAGAAGAAAATATAGAAGAATATTTTCTTAGAGTTGATGAGGTAGAAAATATGATTATAGGACTTTGAGAGGACCTCAAATGTGATGTAGTTCCTCATAAGGTATTGAAATCTCTGCCGACGAGATTCAATGCTAAAATTTCAAATATAGAAGACATGGAAAACTTGAACTCTCTTGTAATGGAACAACTACACGAAACCATCACAACCTATCAGATGAGGATAGTAAAAGAGAAGTTTGAAGTAGAAGAGGTAGCATTTAAAGTGTCACAAAATACTAAGGAATATAAAGATCACTGAAAGTGTTCCACTTGTGAATTTGGGAAAGCGTTTGTTCAAGTTTCCCTAAAATTAAAGTGTGCCTTAGCTAAGGGTAAGGGAAAATTACCCTTTAAATGTGTCGTTTGTGGAAGAGTTGGAATTTTTCCTCCAAGTGTCCCTAGACTAAGAGAGGTAAGCCAGAAATGGAAAAGAATAAAAAACATAAAGATGAGATCAAAATTTTGAAATGAAGAAATATCTCAAGAAAAAGGGGCTCTACTCCCAATAAGATAGCTCTTCTTTAAAGGAAAGCAATAAAGAATCCTATGAGGATCATCATGACGAATTCTTTCTCATGGAATTTGACTCTAAATCTAAAACCAAGAATGACTTAGACATTGGTGAAGAAGAGGAAGGTGTAGTGGAACTTGAAGGGGAACTCATTAGCACTCTTGATGAATTAAAGAAGGTTAGATAGAAGAACAAGAAACTAAAAGATAAGTTATTGAAAGTTGAAGAAGGTATGTACAACCCCTATAATGAATAGTTTGTTATCAAAAAAAAAAAAACTTGAATAAGATATTAAAAATAAATACATATTAGTTCAACTAATATAAGAGAAAAAATAATCTTAATAAGCTAGAGGATGAAAATAAACCCTTAAAACAAGAACTTGACAAGAAGCAAGAGAAAGTGATTCTAGAAACATGTAAAGAGGAAATTATTTCTTTGAGGCTTTAGTTGGAGGAAGCAAAAAGGAAAGGTGATGTTCTTAATAAACTAATTGTTGTATGGGAAAAATATTGCCATAGTTAAGAGGTAGAGATCATATATCTGAGAATATATCTTGAAAATAAAAAACTAAAATGGATATCGACAAATGATTTGTTGAAATTACAAATAATGTAAGACAAGTCCTAAGAAGTCATAGATCTCCAACAAATAAGGCATGAATTGGATTCTATTAACCAAAAAAATATTTTAGAAGGGAAATATTAGATACCAAAATTTGTTATATGGACATTGTTATAAATATCATATCTTTGGATACAAAGCAATTAATTGTAGAATTGTTAAAGTTCAAACAGATGAAAATTTCAGATCTAGGAATTACCAAAATCCTAGAGATCATAACTCATTTTCTAGGAATATAAGTCCTTTCACCCCCCTAATGAATGGAATTGAATGTTTAAAGTGTAATAGTTTTGGCCACAAGACAAGTGAGTGTAGAAGCAATTTTGAGTATCCTTCCAAACTACATACCCATTAGAGAAATTGTGAGGTCTAAAATGGACCTCAAAACAAAAATGTACAACCAAAATCATCTTTATAAGAGCTAACAAGATTTGATATGATGATGTAACCCATGGGGGATTGTTGACCATTTTTGGAGTAAAAAAGCAAAAAGATTAAAAAAAAAAAAACTATTTTTTCAACTCGTATTTTCAACTTATCTCCCTATGGTTTTACTCAAATTTTGAGAAGGACAATTCATTGAATGAATAATTTAATTCCTCATCCAATTAGTACCCATGTTTCATTCTTTCGACAGAACCGAATACATGAAAAATGATAAATACGTTAAAATCATGATTATAATCATGTTTTTTCATGTATTTCTCATTTTGTGTGTAGAAGCTTCCATCAAAAGTATGAAACATGGGTAGTCCTTGGACAAGGAATTAAATTTTTCATCCAATGAGTTCTCCCACTCAAAATTTGAGTAAACGCGTAGGGAGATAGTTGAAAATATGAGTTGAAAAAAAAAATCTTTTTTCCCTCTAAAATTTGATGATGTAATCTAATATATTATCTTATTATTTCCAATATCATTTTATAATATTCATTAGTAGGCCCATATTAGACCTAAAAATTTTGATAATGACTAAGCAACCAACACACTTAAGGAACATGAGGAGTTGGAAGCAAAAGACTGAGAAAAACGAGGAGTGTGGACTCAATGTGTCAGCGCATGATGAGGAAGACAAATTGTATGTATAATAGTGACTTCCCTAGAAACATGATTGAGGACAAGAGTAAATTATTATTTCCAAAATAAATGATTAAATCAAATGTTAACTTCAGAAATAATGTTGCAGTACAATTTAAAGCGAATGGCGTATCCAATCTCCATGAGAAGACCAAGGCCCTAAATGTGTTGCATGTGGAAGGCCTCAAGCAAAATATGTTGAGTGTAAGAAACATATGTGACCATGTCTATGATATGACCTCCCAGTATAAATATTTTGAAATACGAAAAGAAAATAATGACAAGATGGTAGGGAAGGCGATTAGGACTCACAACAATGTGTATGTGTTTGATGTTTCCAGAGTGAGATGCTACTGAGCAAGACAAATAAAAAATGGATTTGGATAGAAGACTTAGTCATATAAATTTCAACAACTTGAAAAATATCAACAAAATAGATCAAATTAGAGGATTTCCAAGAGTTTCAAAGCCTGATGACCCTTTCTGTGAATCTGGTTAGTTGGGAAAGTAGACGAGGACTCATTTTAAGACAAAGGAATTATCATCCTCTAAACCTTTGGATTTGGTTCACACTGAGATCTTTGGTCCTACAAGAACAAATCTCCAAAGAGGAGAGAGATTCTTTATCTTATTTATTGACCATTTTACTATGTATACTTGGATAGTATTGTTGAAAGAAAAATAAGAAGCTCTAAGTAAATTTAAAATTTTCAATGCTTAGGTTGAAAACATGAAAGATATAAAGATTAAATGTTTAAGATCAGACAGGGGAGGAGAATTCACCTCAGGAGAGTGTGAAGAAGTTTTTGAAGAACATGGCATAAGGAGGCAATACCCAGTAACTAGAACACCACAACCGAATGTGGTAGTTAAGAGAAAGAACAAAAAAATTCAAGAGATTGCCAAAGCAATGATGGACGAAGGAAAGGTTTCACACACATTTGAGGGAGAAGCAACACAAGCAATTATATACCTAGAAAATAGAACAAAACTATGGCCTAATAGTGATAAGACTCCTTATGAATTATGCAAAGGGATATTAACATCAATTAAACACTTCAAAGTTTTTGGAAGAAAATGTTATATCAAGAGGAATGATAAAGATCTTGGAAATTTGACCCTTGAGTTGATGACGATATATTTATTGGATACCCAGTCAAGATTAAAGGATACAAATGACTCAATAAGAGGACAAAATTGGTTTAAGATTGCATGGATATTTTAGTGGATGAAATAATATCTTTTTCAGTAAAGTCTAAAGAAAACAAGAAATTAGATGAAGAGGCAAAACCTGGTTTTAGATATGTAGACCCAGAAGAAGAAGAAGAAGAAGACAATGAGGAAGAATATAAAACACAAAGGAATAATACTCCTTCTAGGTATGTATAGAAACAACACCCAAAAAGTCAAATAATTATTCATTGAAGGCTCAATTTTCAAACTAGGAGGAAATTCCTTAGGAGTCCTAGCTACACAAATCTTCCCTTGCTATGAAAAATTTAAGCCCAAATATCTTAGTAAAGCAAGTGAAGACAAGTTCTGCATGAAGGAAATGAATGAAGAGGTAGACCACATATATAAAAATAATTCTTGGAAGATTTTACCTAGACCCAAAGTAAGATATTTTATAGGTGCCAAATGGTTCTTTTAGAATAGTCTAAATGACGAAGGACAAGTGATAAGGAACAAAGAATAACTAGTGTACAAATGGCATGCACAAATAGAAGGGATATACTTTTAATATACCTTTGCACTCGTAGTAAGATTGGAAGCCATTAGAATGTTTCTTGCTTTCGTGAGCCACAAGAATATCAAAATTTATCAAATGGATGTGAAAGAATCCTTCTTAAATGGAGATTTAGAAGAAGAAGTGTATGTTGAAAAAGAATATGGGCTCTTTCTTTCAGAAAATGATAATTAGTTTATAGATTGAGAAAGGACCTATATGGACTAAAACAATATCTTAAAGCTTGGTATGTCATATTGGACAAATATCTTCAGCAAGAAGCTCCTAAAAGAGGGATAGTTGATCCCAATATATATATATATTAAATCTAAATATGATCATTTGCTAACTATTGTGGTTTATATATATGATATTATATTTGGCAGTGATTTGGAGCGAATGGGACAACAATTTCTGGAGATAGTGCAAAAAGAATTGGAAATGTCTATGATAAGATAATTTTCCTTCTTCCTTGCCCTACAAATTATCAAGTCTGAGAAGGGTATCTTCATCTTTCAATCAAAGTATCTCAGGAAAACATTGAAGAAATTTTGGATGGAAGAGTGGAAGCCAATTAGTACACCCATGGTGAGTGGTTGTAAGCTTATTAAAGAGGATCAATCCACTCTTGTGAATCAGAAACCATATAGATCAATGATTGGGAGCTTGTTATACTTGAATTCCTCAAGGCTAGACATAATGGAAGGAGTGGGCTTGGTAGCTAGAATTTAGGCTAGTGCTAGACAAAGACATGTCAATGGAATAAAAAGAATTTTCAAATGTTTGCAAGGCAATGAATACTTTAGCTTATTGTATGCTAAAAGCATAGACTTTAATTTGAAGCCTTACACTAATTCCGATTGGGATGGCAGACTTTATGATAGCAAAAGTATCCCTGGACAAGCATTATTTTTGGGAGTCTGTATTCTATCTTGCGTAAGTAAAAAAAAGGACTCAATCTCACCATTTACAATAGAAGCTGAGTACATTGTTGCAACCACTTACTATACTCAAAATTATTCAGATGAAGTAGACCTTAAATGACATCAAGGTAGAGCTGAATGATTTAATTCCAATCATGTGTGGTTAGACTAGTGCTATCAGTAGCTCTAAAAATAGTGGCATGCATTCAAAGACCAATCAATTTTGAATCAAGTTTCATTTCTTAAGAGAACGGTTGTTGCTAATGTTGTTTGAATTGAATATGTGGTAATTTATGTGAAAATTGCAAATATATTCACAAAGCCACTAGCACGGGAACCATTTGAGATCTCAGAGAGTAAATAGGAGTTGCTTCTCCTACAACCAAATGACTCAATTTGAATGATTATTGGCAGGTACTTAGCTCGTTGGTTCAATTGGTGGGTGGACTATAAGGCGATCCTAATATTCATGTTGCTCTTTATAGTGTCAATGTGAGTTTCTTCCATTTGTTACATCCTTTTCCATTGATGCCAAAGGGGTAGAAGAAATTGTTGAGTGGAATGATGATTATAAGTGTCTGGGGGAACACAAATATGGAGAGGACCCTGCTTCATTTCAGGAGGAGCTACTACAACAAGGTCCAAAAATGTTTCCAACAATGCAAATAAGGGATATTGTTGAGTATAATGTTAGCATTGTTGTCAACATGTTTAAGATAGTATATTCATATTGTGTTTGGTATTGATGTGCATGTTGTGTTAGGTTTTGGGAGAGTTTTATGGTTGTTGTAGTCTCTTTTATGGATTTTCTGACTCCAAAGAGTAGCTCAAATGGTTGAGTAAATTAATCATATGGATAATGCTTAGAAATAACTTTCTAACAATATGAAGAATTCTGGAAAAGACCCCTTAGATCAAAAAACATTGAAGGTAAAATTTTATAGGTCACAGCTTGGGCCAAAATTGGTGATAAATCCTAGTCATAGCTAGAATTGATGTTTTCACACAACTGGTAGAGGTCAAGATTTAAACGGAGGTAATTACACATAATCCTAGGAATTTATTTGATTGGAGCAAGATTGCATTAGGAATGTCTCATAGGAGGCATCATCTCGGTAGTAATTCCCTGAATTTTTCCATTGCAACACAAATTAAAACATTTGTGGTGATGAGGCACCGAGATAAGGTGGAAAGCACAGAAGCATGGAGGCCCCATGATACATGTAACCCTGAGGATTTTACCATTAGAAGGAAGATGACGTGGAACCATAACGATACTATGCAATAAGTAGTTCAAAGGTTTGGGATGATATCAACATCACATTGAGATCTAAAAGTATCAGGACACATAGTACCCTAGGAAAATGACATGTGGCATGCATATTTGGAATTTTCAATTGTACAAGTGGGTTGAAAGTAGGTGACACATGGAACCACTTGGAGCATGACATGTGGCAGAGAAGTGTAGGTGGCATGCAACTCAACAGGGGTGGATAAACATTTGACCTTGGTGGTTTTATGATTGAACGATGAATGTACTAGTTGGTCCCACATGACACATCAACCCGATAATATTTTCTTAAAATTTCCCAAGGGGACACGATTTTAGAAATCCAGGGTGATGTGATTCCAGAACATGATGGCAAATGGGACAATGAGTGGACTGGAACAAGCTTGGGCAGATTGTGTAGATGTGACCACATGGGCACATCGCCTTAACAATTATCCCATTGATGCAAGTCATCAGAGTGGGGACCCCATAGGACACATCACCTCCATGGTTACACCCAGAGATATTCAGATTTGATCCATTGTAAAACATTAAGGTAACGAGCCCATGATTGGAAATTTGATGAAATTAACATTTTTGTCAACTAATGAAGGGTGCATATAGGGGCCAATTTTGCATTTTTTCTTATGTTATGTGTCTGGAGGCACTTAGGGATAAGAAATGTGAAATAGATGTGTTAATTTCTTTTAGCCTTGGGCATTTAAGAAAAGTACATAGAACATTAAGTCTTATGCCTATTATAAAGACTTTGGGCTAAATATAGAGCGCTACGAGTATATGTTATAATGTGGGCCTAATCTAATATATAGACTTTATTATATAGCATTAAGGGTTGATGGCATATTTCAAAGCAGATGTGATTATAAAATGCATGCACAGACCACTATCATTTTTTGAAAGGTCCCTCTATTTTACGCTATGCTAGCCAGAGTTGGCAGTGAACTACATTTCGATAATGTCGCATGAATGGGTTGGGAGCAAATTTGGTGCTATGCGAAACTTGGCAGACCACTACTTTTGGTGTTAATCTCATAGCGTGACTGGTTGAATACACCAATTCATAGTTAATGCACTTGATGGAGCGCATTTGTTCTAGTGATGGGATTCCTCATTGATATATACAAACAATGATCAATTATCATTCTCATATGGTCAAAATCAAATTAATCCTTGTGCCATGCTAAATTTAAAGATAAATATTTTCATAAATTTTAGAATGAAAATGGAGCTTCTGTTGAAAAATTATGATTAAGTACTATGTTCAATTAATAGGCAAGGGGATCCATACTAAAACTTTAAAGGTCACTTGTATTATGCAGAGGATTACACTATGTAGTTAAATTACATTGATGTTGTGGTACATCCTTTCTACTTGGAGTACTCCATTTCAATTAATGAATGTCCTTGAACTACGTGAGAGAGCTCAAATCTACTCTCTGTATAGTCATGAATATAGAATGTTTGAGTGTGAAGAATGTGTGTATGTTGTGAGTGTCCTGATGGTGTTGAGCATGAAAAGGAGTAGTCTACATTAAGGGTAGGTGCTTGAACCACTTTGTGCAAATGTTGAGGTTGTGAAGAGAATAGAAGAGAGTGAAGTAGAGCTTAACTATAGACAAGGTGCAGAGCATAATAGAATGTGTTTTAGAAGACTACAGAGTAGGTCACCTTATTTTATGTAATAGAATTAGGCCTTTTTTCTTAGTCTAAAAATTGTATGAAAAATAGGACATTTGGCTAAAGTAGGTAAGGGCACTCAATTATAAGAGGTTGGTTCCTCTAGGAAAGTTTTGGGTTGCTCATTTGAAGGGAGTTGGGTGCTCGTGTGAGTGGGATCTCACGAACAATGATGCAATAAAACTTGGTGACACGATTATCATCATAATACAAAACAATATTTGGTGTTTTTTATTTCGGAAGGGTTTCCACGTAAATCATTGTGTTCAAATATATGTGAATGCTGGTATCTCATGTGTTGTTTTAATTTATGCAATTGGAAACCTAAAGGCTCATTATCAAAATTTCCAAAAATGTTAATTACTAATTCATGCCTACCTCTCACTAATTCCTTATTCAACACCTTCATAATCGCTATGGCCCTTTATGTTTTTTTCTATTCTTTATTTAGAAAAATGAATCTCTTTCCTACTCCATTGAGTGTCCCATTCGAGTAAAGAAGGTGGCCCTTCATGAGTTCTCAATAACCCCATAATATAATACCTTCTACTGTTAGGTTTGTAAAATATTCATGTAGTGTAACCTCCAAGTCATCTTATCTCGCAAATTCATTAGTTGAGTAAACATCCATCTATGTAAATAGGATGAGCAACCCTAAAATAGACATTGTGTTCAAAGTAGTGTGTAAAATGGAACCACTGGTGTAGGTAATGTGGTCGTGTATCCCCATCCCTATGGTATTGTCTATATATATATAGAGAGAAAGAGAGAGAGAGAGAGAGAGAGAGAGAGAGAGAGAGAGAGAGAGAGAGAGAGAGAGAGAGAGAGAGAGGAGAGAGAGAGAGAGGGAGAGAGGGGAGAGAGAGAAGAGGAGAGAGAGAGAGAGAGGATTTGATCAAAGCATGTTTTACCACATTAATGTTATAGTATTTTCTCTATGAAAATTTTTAATGGAGGAAACCATACATAATCCTATACATGATGTTAAGAACAACATGTTCTTTTTTTTAAGTTTAGTCTTTTAATTTTTAAAAGGTTCACACACTATGCATCAATTTTGTTTATTGGTCTTAGAGGCTCATTCTACACCCAGTGTGAAGGCAATGTGCAAGTATGTTCATGCTATTAAATAAAAATAAAATATTTCTTAAATAGAAAAGGCATGTAGCCTATAATAAAAAAGAAAAATAAAGAGTATGCCATGTATATTTAATTACTTTCACATATGACCTAATATAATTTCATGTAATGTAATTAGAAGTAATAAAAATATATGTGAGTAAGATGTTTAAATCAACATGTGATATCAAATTCATATATATCTATATATATAGAAAAAATGTTAAAGAAAATATTTTAATGTTGTATAGAATAAAATATCCAATGTGGGTTTTGAATAAAATATTTTAATACGAATTAATATTGGCATAAACCCAAAAATATATTAATAACAAGAAAATCTAGTTTAATGTGCCCCAATAAGATGACTCAATACACATGATATGCTATCTCTATATGATTCAAAAATACAATTTAAACCATCAAAAATTACACACTATTTTTTACACTCTAAAATAAGTTTGCACTTCAAGAAATTTGATCTCTCTAATCTCATGTTAGATCTGTGGTTAAGATGGATCTATATTAGTATTAGTATATATCTCGTAACCCAAAGCAATGCTAAAATATATACTATCAAATGTATATTTTATCTTTAAATCCGATAGTTTATATTAAATTATGTAAATCATGTAAATCATAGCATAGACCACATTAATTATCTGCCTTCCGGTCTTTATTGACATATCCTTAGTCATATCTCACGTATACAAATGCTATTGTATGTCCGAGTCAAAAACATTTGATTTCTGAATCATAAAAATTTTATTATGAGTATTCCATATAATTTGAAACCAAAATTTAAGATTCAATAAATCATTTATGTATTATGGTCCTTATAAATTATTCTCTTATAATAAATATGTGAAATTATTTAAAATAACTATCTTATTGAAAAGTATTGTTTTAATGAAACATTTATTTATGAAATATTAATTTATTATCAAAATATAACCCAAACAAAATTTTCAACATAATATTCCTTAATTTACAAAGCAACATAAAAATATTGGTAGTTATACCGAAGGTGTTTCCTTTTGAAACACCTCACCACCGACTTTCGTCTCCATTTCTACTTTCCACCATTGGTTTAAGGGATAGTTTTCATTGTTTTCCACCCTCTGTATTCCCACGTTGACTCCAGGAAATGAAACCAACAAAACACAACATACTCATGGAGCCGCCGATTCCCTTCGCATTCCCACGTTGACTCTGGGTAATGAAACCAACCAAACACAGCACACTCATGGAGCCGCCAATGGCCTTCGTGCTTATCCTTTCCACGTCGACAACATTATTGCAGCAATAATTAACTCGAAAGGTTTAGGGTGAAAATAATAACAATGTAATATGAACAAATTTTATATTTGAGAGCGGATACAATGTGAACAGATCCTCCCTTACCACTTCAAATATAAAAATTGATGGTATAATAAAATTATAAGAATAATTGAGAATTAATTTTTTAAATAAATGGTTATCATAATTGTGCGTTTTAAGTATTTATTAGTAAAAATTATAAAAATAAAAAAGTTAATATTAAAAAAAACATTAAAAATTTATATTTAGAAATTAAAAAAATAATACATGCTAATATTAGATATATTAAAATTTTTGAAATATTATTAATATCTAGTTATCAAATATTTTATTATTTCTAATCAAGAATATCAATTTAAAAGAAAAATTAATCTAAAAATTTATTTTAATTTATTTTAATTAATATAATAAATAACATTATATTTCCAAAGAAAATGACATGTGATAGAGGAGAGGGATATCACCAACCCCAAATCCAAATACCTTAAACATATTTTAATAGTGCTTTGTAAAAGATGTTGCATGGGGTACAATGATGTGTGGTTTGAGGGTAAGTCTACTTGGGTGAAGCTGAAGAGACCATGGTTCAAATATTAGTGAGTACACTGACCTTCTATGGTGGCAACTAAAGGAATAGATTCCCCCACCCCCGCCTTGGCAGCACGTTGAGTTTGGGCTTGCTAAAATCATAGGATCTTAGTATATCCGACTTGCATGTAGTTGGATGTACTCTCTTGCTAAAATCATAGGATCTTAGTATATCCAACTTGCAGGTAGTTGGATGTACTCTCTTGCTAAAATCATAGGATCTTAGTATATCCTACTTGCAGGTAGTTGGATGTACTCTTGGTGTTATAGAGTCAGCTAGTGGGTCTCCCGTAGTTGGATGTACTCTCTTGCTAAAATCATAGGATCATAGTATATCCGACTTGCAGGTAGTTGGATGTACTCTTGGTGTTATAGAGTCAGCTAGTGGGTCTCCCGTAGTTGGATGTACTCTCTTGCTAAAATCATAGGATCTTAGTATATCCTACTTGCATGTAGTTGGATGTACTCTCTTGCTAAAATCATAGGATCTTAGTATATCCAACTTGCAGGTAGTTGGATGTACTCTCTTGCTAAAATCATAGGATCTTAGTATATCCTACTTGCAGGTAGTTGGATGTACTCTTGGTGTTATAGAGTCAGCTAGTGGGTCTCCCGTAGTTGGATGTACTCTCTTGCTAAAATCATAGGATCATAGTATATCCGACTTGCAGGTAGTTGGATGTACTCTTGGTGTTATAGAGTCAGCTCGTGGGGCTCCCATAGATTAACGTGAGTCTTCTCTTGCTAAAATCATAGGATCTCTGCTCTTGCTAAAAGACTTGCAAGTAGTTGGATGTACTCTTGGTGTTATAGAGTCAGCTCGTGGGTCTCCCATAGATTAAGCCTGGCAGTTACCGATTCACCATGTGTAAAAAAAAAGTGCATAGAAGATGTATTACACCATGAAAACTTTTTCTTATTCCCACAGGGCTTGCTAAAATCATAGGATCTTAGTATATCCGACTTGCATGTAGTTGGATGTACTCTCTTTCTAAAATCATAGGATCTTAGTATATCCTACTTGCAGGTAGTTGGATGTACTCTTGGTGTTATAGAGTCAGCTAGTGGGTCTCCCGTAGGTGGATGTACTCTCTTGCTAAAATCATAGGATCTCTGCTCTTGCTAAAAGACTTGCAAGTAGTTGGATGTACTCTTGGTGTTATAGAGTTAGCTCGTGGGTCTCCCATAGATTAAGCCTGGCAGTTACTGATTCACCATGTGTCAAAAAAAAATGCATAGAAGATGTATTACACCATGAAAACTTTTTTTTATTCCCACATTTGTTACTCTATGTGACACTATATTTTTCAAAACAATTTTGTTTATACAATGGAAAATAGCTATGCGACACTCTTATCTTTCAAAACCAATTTAGTATATGCAATGGCAAATAGCTCACTCGCAATGGCAAATAGCTCACTAGCAATGTCTGTCATGTTGCACTGCCCCATGTTTGACCTACACACCAGAAAATTCTAATGATGCAATCTCCTTCAATCAAGTGCATGTGGCTTTTTCTTATTTTTCACTATAGCTATTGTGACGTACTTTCTCAAGCATTTTCATGAACATGAAATCTATTTTCATGAATATGAAATTTATTTGATCATAGAATAGAATTTCCAGTGTAAAGTTTAAGATTTATTTTTAGTATTGTGAGTAACTAAATCTTCAATAATTGTATAGGAGAGACATCACTAATTGAAATTTGTTGGTCCAATTGGATTTAATTGTATAAGAGATATCATTGCTTTTTTCATAATTGATTGAAATTTGTTATGTGGTTGAAAATAATTGACTTCAATGTGTTTGTGTTGTTGAGTTGCAAAACTAAATTAAAGATAAGGTTTTTTTTATTTGTTTCTCAGATTAAGTTATTATGAAGAATTTATGTTTTAAAAATAAGGTTTTCTTTAATTGTTTCTCAGATTAAGCTATCATAAAGAATTTATGTTTTGTTTACCAAATTAAATTACCATGAAGAATTTTTATTTAAATTTATAATAGAAACGAAAGTTTGCATAGATTGCAAATGGTTCTTTGGGAAATATTGGTATACAAAATTGTGAAAATCTTTATTAATATTTTAAAATTTTATATTTTGAAACTAAGATTTGGAGTTTTTTTATTACAATTTTTGTGTGCTAAAAATGAATATGTTTTTCTTTTGTAACTCATTAATTCGAATGTAATTAAAGTTATTGAGTTCTAAAATTTATAAATAAAAAATTATTTGTATGTGTTATTAAAAGTTTTTTGAAATTATGTAATTGATTTATAGTTCTGAAATTTAATTTAGTTATGAATTTAGAATTTAGTTATGATCAAGATTCACTAGTGAATTTTATTCTCTACAAGATAATCTTTCCAAATATTCTATTTCTAAAATGTATTTTACACTTTTTCGAACAACTGCTAATAACTATTTACCAATTTTAATAACAATATGGGCATGTAAAGTAAACAACCATTTTAATTCTGGTCGGCAGGAAAATGGACAGCCTTCACGCTCCATTGCCACAAGACGACCGGGTAACGCTTCCAATGTGATACACTTGCTACAGAGCTAGCTTCCTTTCTCTCTATTTCACGAAGAGATTTTTGAAACCGGCTGATACCAACACCATAACTCACTAGCGCACCAACTCAGTACGCAGCCTAGTGTGAAAGTCGAATTCAGCCCAAACATGTTGTTAAGGATGTGGACGACACTTGATACAATTATCAACTAGACAAATTGCTGTCTCATTTTTTAGGATTACGATCTTGAACAAGAAAAAGTTGGAGAGTCTGTCATCCCGGATAATTAGTCATTTCGATGAGGAATATGTGGATATAGACCTCCAAAGTCTCCAAAGCAAATAGGGACGTTTTTTAATACGAAAAGAAGCCCTTCGCCAGTGCAATCCAGTGCGAGTACCTATATGAAGAAAGTGCACCGCATGGAAAGCGTTATGGGCGTATTTGTGGAAATCGAGAACGAAGGCTCTCGATCTTCCTGCCGGCCAAAATGTGAAGAATAAAAGCATTAATAATTCCCCGGTGAAAAGCTTTGAGTTCTCTACCATGATTTTCAAGATCCCATGACATGTCCTCCACATATATCTCAGCCGTTTTCGGTAGGTGCCGTTTTCGGTAGGTGCCGTTTTCGGTAGGTGACATTAATAATTTTTGGTGATATTAAGACAGCCATTTTCGGTAGGTGATATTAATAATTTTTGGTGATATTAAGAATTGCTCCGCTGTAGTAAAACTGAACTACAGCCTTAATTTTTAGTGATATTTTTCGTTTGTTACTTTCTCATATAAGATTGTTAGGCCCAGATTAGTATTTTTTGAAGATATTTTTTCTGGTTTCATAAAAGGGGCTATCCTCCACAACAATATGATTGATGTTTCCCCTCAACTAATGGGTCCTATCTGGGACAATGGAAGACTTGGAGCATCCTATCTTGCCAAAAGACTAGACAGGTTTCTGATGAATGACAAGCTGATGGGCCGTATAGGTAAGCCATTATCTAATATAATATATTGTTTTATATATGATCATAGACCCATTTCCTTACTATGGGGAAAAAGGAATTTCAAGAAGGCTCTGCCATTTTTATTGAATAGAGTTTGGCTGGAGGACGAGGAGTTTAATAAAATTGTTAAGAATTTTTTGTCTAGTTGTATCCCTAAGGGGTTTTTATCTCCATCCCAAGCCCTTTTGGATAACCTGCATGATCTAAAGGTAATGGTTAAGGCTTGGCAGGTGAGAAAGTAAAAATCCAACAGGGAAGCTCTGAAAAATATTCAAGACAATCTGGATGCTTTGGTTGTCTTTTTGAAAGAAGGTAATACCTCCTTGCAGGTTCACAGTAGTATTAATGAATTGGAAAAGAAAAGACACAAAATACTAGTAATCGAAGAAGCATCTTGGAGGTTGAAGAGCAGGGCGTTATGGCCAAAGGAATGAGATAGGAACACAAAGTTCTTCCACAGATTTGCAAAAAATAGGAGGGAAATAAACTCTATTTGGGAAATCAAATCTGAAAGGGGAGGCTTGCTTCACTCACATGAGGAAATTTCTAAGGAGGCAGAGGCTCATTTTTGAAAATCATACAAAAGGAATGAGAACTGCAGGATGGAGGACATACTATGGGGAATTAATCCTTTCACAACTATGTTTGAGGATGAACAAAATAATGCTCTTTACCAGCCTGTGACCGAAGATGAGCTTTTGCAAGTTATGAAGTCTTTCAAGAAAGATAAAAGTCCTGGACCAGATGGCTGGACGATTGTGTTTTACATACATTTCTTTGAACTTCTCAAGAAAAACATCATGGCAATGGTGGAGGAATCAAGGCTTAAGGGATCTACCCATCCCCATATCTCGTCTACTTTCATAGCTCTCATTCCTAAAAATAAAAAAGCTTTTATTTTCTCAGATTTTAGACCAATTTCTCTCTTTAATGCGATATACAAAATTATCTCTAAGATAATAGCAAACAGAATCCATGGGACCTTGTCAAAGTTTATATCTGTAGAGCAACATGGTTTTCTTAAGAACGGGAATATCACAAAGGCTGTGGCCAACACACAAGAGTGTTTACTTTTCTTTACACTAAAAAGTTGGATGTAGTTATCCTTCAATTAGATTTAAAGAAATCATATGATAGCCTAGACTAGAGTTGTCTAAGATGCATTTTATGCAAAATAGGACTAAAAAATGAATGCATCAGTTGGATCATGGCCTGCGTAGAAAATTTCAATTTTGCAGTCCTTATTAATGGTCTTCCTACAAATTTCTTTTTAGCTACCAGAAGGCTTCGACAAGGATGCTCCATGTCCGCTCTACTTTTCATCCTTGCTATGGATTCTTTAAGTCTACATATAAAAAGAGTTGTAGAAGTTAATTAATATAGGCCATTAATGATTTGTGAGGGGAATTTTATTTCCCACAGTTTATTTGTGGATGACATCATGATCTTTGGTTTGCTCTGGAGATTTTCTTGGGAATGCATACATGGCATTCTAAAAAAATTTCAAAGGGCCTCAGGAATCCATATTAATGAAGGCAAATCTTCTTTCTTTTTTTATGTAGAAGACAAGGAGTCATTGGTTTTTCTGAGTGTTCTGTTTAATATTGGAATAAAACCCATAAAGAAAGGGTTAAAATATATGGGTTTTCATCTTAAACCTGCAAGTTACAAAAAAGCAGACTGGACGTGGTTATCTGATCGTTTCTTTAAAATAATAGCACAGTGGGAGTTTAAGTGTCTCTCCATTGCAAGTAGAGCGATTTTGGCCCAATCTGTCCTAGCCCAGATGACAATTTATTGGGCCCATCTATACAATATCCCATCTGGAGTTATTTTTATATTGAACAGATTGATGGCAAATTTCATTTTGGGAGGTAGCAAGGAAAAAAGAAAATACCACTTGGCTAGTCTAAAGAAAATTTCCTTTCCTAAAGTATTGGGAGGTTGGGGAATGATGGACATAAGGAATTTTGGTAAAGCTCTCTTATGCAAATCCATATGGTGGGGCATAAATGGGGATAGCTTTTGGAGCTCTATCTTTAGAAAGAAGTACATGGGGAATAAATATCTTATATTCTGGTACAGGAAAGGTTCTATTGGCATTTCACAAGGTTCTGCCATATGACAAAGTTTTTGGAAAATCGAATCCTTCTTCCTCAAAAACCTCTTTTGGAAAGTCTAGACTGGTAGGGATGTATATATCGGATATGATCACATTATGAGTTTGGGGGATAATAGCATTACTCCTACAACCATCATAATGGCTCTACATAGGAAAGGAATCTTCACATGGAGTCAACTAATTGTAGAATTGCAGGGAGGCAGTCCTATATGGAAGGACCTACAAGTTTTGGGTCTCAGTGGAGAATTATCTCAGCAATGGAACAAAATCATGTTGTCTATGAAAAGCCCTGGCATTTGTAGATATGAAGGAAAGGACTATCTCAGATGGAGGGGATAAAGGGGTGGAATGAGATACAAGTAAAAGAAATGTACTTTTTTCTAGCAAAAGAAATCCCTCTCCCTTACCATAATATCTTTCCGCAATCACTGTGGAAAACAAGGGTGCCAAATAAAATTATACGTTTCTCCTGGCTTGTTTTTCATAACAAGAACCTTACTTGGCAGAATCTTCAAAAAAGGAACTGGTCAGGCCCAAGTATTTGCCTAATGTGAAAAAAAGAGGAAGAAAATAATAATCACACATTTCTTACATGTAGTTTCACTTATTAGTTATGGAGGGACTTAGTAGTTTTCATTGGTTTCAGTTTAGTGGAACACACAGTTATACAAGATGCTTTGTGTTGGTGGAGCTCTCAGAATGCATCTTTTAGACCTAATCCTCTTCTTCTCTTATGGATAGTTTGGAAGAGAAGTAATAAATTAATATTCTGATATGGGAAAGAAGATCAAAAGCCTATCTTTGAGCAAATCATCTCGTTGTATAATTTTATCCCTAAGAAGTTGTCCTCAAGCAAAACCAGAATTACAGAGAATCAGAGGAAGATTTTGATGAGTTATCTGTGAGCTTTCTTTGATGGAGCTACACAACAGGGTTCGTGTGCTTGTGGTTGTTTCATATCGATGAATGAAGATCAACACTTTTCAATTTATTGGAATGGTGGTAATGGTTCGAATAATGAGGCCGAAGCTATGGCTCTGGCGGGTCTCCTTCAGTTTAGCTCCTTCCTTAATATACAGATCCTTCAGATATATGGGGATTCCAAAATCATTATAGAACACCCTGCAGGGAAGTTAACTATTAAGAACCCCTTGTTATCTAGATGGGTGAATAGCATTAAAGTATTATGGAACAACAAAAAGGATTACTCAATTAATCATGTGGACAGGTCCCATAATTCGTGTGCCGATGAACTATCAAAGAAGGGCCTTGCAATTCAACGTGGTTCATGGAAAATGGAGATAGAAATGGAATCAACAACATATCAGATAGAAGACTTCTCCCTACCACGTACTTAGTTCATTTTTTTTGTTTTTTGTCTTACTATGCTCCAGAGACGATGTCCTCTTCATAAAAGGTATGTCGGTCTTTTCCTCCTTGTTTTTTCTCTTTTTTGATGGGGTGGATAATTTCTGGAATGGTCCAGTTCATATATCCATGAGTTTATGGCTGAACATTATTTGTCTATGCTTTTTGTTTTCTTCTTTATCAAGTGATCTTTGATACTATGCTTCCTGATGTGTTCTGTTTACACCAAAAATCCTACATATATCTACTATAGCACTTATCAAGTTTTTCCTCTATGTAAATATCTTCTATATGAATATAAATCAAGTTTTTTTTTCGTACTGGCAAAAAAAAAAAAAACTATAATCTAATAGTCAAGTGAGAAAATTTGGTATTTACAAATATTGTGGCCCAATATAAATATTTTTTTGAACTTTTTAATATAATAATCTACCTCTATAAAAATTGAATGAATATCAAAAAATTAAAAATAATTTAGGCATATATACTATTAAAAAGGTGTTTTTACGCGCAGTATAAGCCTTGAAAGTTCTCTAATGTTGTTACCAGGAGTAGTGGGAAAAGATTTCTAATGTAATAATCTAAAGGTGTTTTTACACGCTGTATAAGCCTTGAAAGTTCTTTAATGTTGTTACCAGGAGTAGTGGGAAAAGATTTCTAATGCAATAATCTACATCTGTTAAGTTGAATGAAGATCAAGAAATGGAAAATAATTTAGGCAAGTATACTAATATAAGGGTTTTTTATGCAGAGTATGAGCCTTGAAAGATAGTATAAGCCTTCGAAGTTCTCTAATGTTGTTACCAAAAGTAGTGGGAAACAAATATTTTATTCGGTCCCTGCACATTTGGCTTTCATTGCTGGAAAATCACTTCCCATGGTGAGAGAAAGAGCCAAAATATATACTGCAATGCGATTTCCATTATAGATCCTTTTGTTGTTTGGGGCTATTATACTACCTTTTGCCATCATCTTGCATCAGTTTAAACGAAGCAGAGTGTTTTCAAATTGGCTCAGGAAGAAATGGTAGGGGGTGAATTGTAGCATTATATTTTGAGATTGAAACTAAAATAGACCATCGCATCACATTTATGATTGAGACTATGTTTCCAACTCACTATTTCACTTTACCATTCACACACAGCAATGGTTGGGGTAGAGCCACAGATGAAAATTTGATGTCCCAAGGTCGAAAAAGGGGGCAATCATACCAATGCCATGCATATATATAGAGTTTTAAAGACTCTCTATCTTGTTATAGGGATGAAATTTGACAGGACATTTACGGGGTTATTTTTTTGTTAAATATAGTTAAAGTTTTTTTTCTTGTTTTTAATATTCTTTGTTAAAATGATGAAAATAGGTACTGAAGTTACATAAATCTAAATTTGATGGGTGTTTCAGATTTGAAATTTCCACGGCGGCTGGGTAGATAGTGCTTTCCATATCCAAATTCTTGAACCAAGACTGATTATGCAACAAAATGGCTTAACCATCAACTTTAACCATTAAGCATAAAAATCATGTCTATTTTAATTGACCCTGAAACTAGTCTGAATTATCTAAGTCCTGAAATTATAGAAAAATGTCATTTACAAATAACTAAGCACAAAAGTTTGTGGCTAGTGCAATTAACCATGGCCAAGAGGAGGGTGACAACTAAAGTTGATAATTCCCTATTGTATTGGAAAATATACCCATAACAACAAAATTGAATGTGTTACCCTTAGGATCATATGATACTCTAATTGGAATCGACTAGCTAGAGAAACACTAGTCTCTTATAAATTATACAGACAAAACAATTAGTTTCTTTAATAAAGGAGGAGTTACACAAGAGGCTTAGGGAATTAAGATACCATTAAAATCAAGGTTCATTACAGCCTCACAATTGGCTAAGTGCCTTAGGAAAGGGTTCCAAATTTTGTTGGGAAAAATACTGACAGGGGGGTGAATTAGTGTTTTAAAAACTCGCAACAATAATTTTTTTTTCCTGAAATCTATAAGCAACTTGACCGAATCCAACTAGTGTATATATGCAACAGTTGTAAAAGAAACTAGTGTAAGCTCAATAAACTTGTCAAACAACTAATTATTTATCTGTTAAACTTTGAACCAAAATGTAGGATATTTATCACACATTTGATAAGCAGTAAACATGTGGAGTAAGAATAATTAAAGTATCACACATAATTACACACACACGAACACCAGCATTTAAGGTCGAAACCCAATGAGGGAGAAAACCATTGTTGTTGTCGTCTCAACCTTCAAAACTTATTAATATAAAAAACTTCTTACATTCTTATACTGGTGCAGACTCATACTAGTACACAGGCACCTACCTGTTGAAGGCTACAACCTTTACTCATTCTCCAACCGCCACTGGAAGGGAGCTCCAACCGCCTGATCTGATCACCAACTATTACTAGTAGCAAGCTTCGACTTCTTCACTAAAGGTTCCCACCCTCAGCAACATCCACGGACCACGTTTCATCAAATTTTCACACTGGATCTGAGATCAACACTTATGCTCAATCATCACTGTAAAAAAATCATCAATCTCTGAGACACATAATCAACCAATCACTGAAACCCAAACAACTGATACATAATCAAAACTTAACCAATCAACTGGAATAGTCAGATCACTGTAGCCAGTACACACAAATGAACACAAAATGTTGCATCAACACATAGACTCAACTGCAACCCTGATCATTCATTTTCCAAAATTTATATGTTAATTCACTTAAGGAAACCCGCATGCATACACACTTTTCTGAAGAGAAACTCACATATAGATCTTAATACACTGAAAACTAAAAATTTGACCATTGCAATTTATGGAAAGAACAATGAATCACACTCAGATCTACTACAACACTCTAAACCAATCATGGAACTGTCTCTAATCTTCAATCACAATCAACAAATAATCTTAGCATTCATTAATCAATTAATCCCCAAATTCAACTGCATCATTCAATTAGATCTACTTCATACATTATCACTCAACCTATATCAAGATGAGCACATCATTGACAAACAACAGAGAAACAACAACATGGATCAAGTTGATCAGTCATTTTTTAACATAAACTCTTTACTTTATATGCGTGACTTCGTAGAACTGAACTCTCGTGTATACCCACTTTTCCTGAAACTGTCCAGCGTATAGATCTACAAATTTTAACCTAAAATTACATAGCTCTTGATAACTTTAGAAAGACCTAGATCATAATATTCAAAGATAAAAACATGCATTAGTACTTAGATGCATTCAATCCTTGAACAAATGATACAATGAACAATCATTTCAAGTCTCATGATCCTGATCTATCATTATATTCATCAGTGCATAGTTATTTCATATCAATGTGAAAATTATGGCCTTTACAATGCAAATATACTTCAGATTGAAGTATTCATCAAAAACACTTTCACTTGCACACATAGCCCTTTGATCTTGACTTCTTTATATAATTAAGATCTCATGCAATACCACAGGTCAGAAAAACATTAGTGTTGGTGGTAATATTTGACGACATCAATATTCGTTGTCGCACTCATTACTATGGGAGAATACCATAGTAAGGGCCCCTGGTATTGAGAAGACCATGGTACAAAAACCATATGCTATTTTTCTTCACTGAACTCATGTGCATACGTGACTTGGATTAACAAAACCTGCATATAGTTCTTAAACTTCCAACTTTATCATTCCTTTGAACTAATTCCTCCAATTTTTCATGGATTCTGTCACATTTGTATTTGTTATGGTATTCTATTGTATTCATTATGTCACCTTTGAACTAACCTATGAATTCTATTATAAGTAAGTTGCCATCAAGGACAACACACGCATCATAATGCCAACAATATCCCCCCTTGGACTTGATGGAAACTACTTTGGTGTATGGTCACCACAACCTATAAATAACATTAAGCCAAGCACAAAGCTTTTCAAAACATCTATCTATTCTCCAAACATCAAGCTACTCTCCCCCTTTAACATCAACGATAAAGCGATGACCAATGTTAAATGAAAACTTCCATATCTGAAATGTTGAGTATGCATACTGACCATGCTCCCCCTGAGCATATGTTGAATTCTTTAATCATTCTCTCCCTCAAAATGTCTGACGGAAGTAAAATGAAATATAGGACTCTATGATAATGACCTTCCTATCACCAAGGACCCTTACTTACATCAACCACCCAACCAAGTAGGATTACATATTTTACATGATCTCAAAATTCCATACATGACTGAATATGACAATTATTAAATCATAGATCTTTACATGACTTTTACATCAAATAATATACATGATATTTAAAGGCCAAAAGATCTTAAAAATAGCATAATTAAGCAACCAGAATGCCAACAATGCATTATATTCTGCATGGCTACTTCTCCCCCTGAACATGTGTTATCTGTTCATTTTCAACAGCTCATTCATCAAAGCATCTTCATCAATGAGAGAAATGTCAATGAGAAAGCATAACTCAATACCATATCAGTAGACTGTACCAATCAACATTTGACAAAGAGAAATCAAATCATAGATGTCAGAGGTTGATCTTAAGTTTGTCCCACTATTTTCCTATCAGAGAAAAACATACACGACTTTTTGCAAAGAAACTTGTGTATACACGTGATTACACTTCATGAAACCTACGTATAGCCATCAACCTTTTGAATTTTCACTTGTAGACTGAGAAGATTGATTTAACAACAAAATGAAATAGAAACAACTCCTAGCTTATGTCTCAGATATTCAAATGATTCTCTAGAAAGGGGTTTGGTAAATATACCAGCAACTTGTTCTTTGGAGGGAACATGCTCCAATTTAACCTTCTTCTCAAGCACTTGTTCTCATAGAAAGTGATACTTAATAGGAATATTCTTGCTCTTGGAGTGCGTAATAGGATTTTTTGAAATACTAATAGCACTTATATTATCACATAGGATGGACATGGGTGGAGAACATTTGATTTATATATCCTGTAATGTTTGCATCATCCAAAGAAGTTGAGTGCAATAAGATGCAGCAACTACATATTATTCTTTTACTATAGATAAGGAAATGGAACTTTGTTTCTTGTTGAACCAACATAGCAATCAGGGTCCGATGTAAAATGCACCTCCACTAGTGCTTTTAGAGTCATCAACATTTACAACCCAATATGCATCTATGTATACATGAAGGGTAAGATCTACATCTTTAGGATATTTGACCAAAATCTTGGGTTCCTTAGAGATATTTGATTATTCTCTTTACTATCTGAAGATGTGATTCCTTTGGATTGGATTGGAAAAGTCCAACAATCCCAAATGCATGCATGATATCTAGTCTGGTACTTTTTTAGATAAAGTAGACTTCCAATCATAAACTTGTACTCTGGATGGTTTACCGTAGGAGAATCATCATAGAATTGAGGCTACTTCATGTCATCATGGGAGTACATACAGGTTTGCATTCTTCGATCCCATACTTCTTCAGAATTTGCATGATAATTTTTGTTTGCGAGATAAAGATGCCATATTTTGCTTGTTGTATTTGTAGACCAAGAAAATAGGTTAGTTCCCCATGTAAAGACATTTCAAATTCTTGCTGCATAACAAAAGTAAAGTTTTGACTCGTATGTTCTTCATTACTGCCAAAAATGATATCATCAAAATAAAAAACAATAATTAGCATTTTGTTACCCTAAATTTTTGTGTACAATTTGTTGTCTGTGGATCCTTTTGTGAAACCTTGTTGTTGAAGATATTTGTCAAGACGATAAAACCATGCCCATGGAGCTTGTTTTAGCCCATATAAATCCTTTTTGAGTTTTCATACAAGGTTTTCATCATTCCCCAAAATGAGTCCTTACAGTTGTTCAATATATCCTTCTTCTTCTACATCTCCATTAAGGAAGGTGGATTTGACATCCATTTAATAAACTTTGAAATTTTGAAATTTTGAAAATGCAAGAAACATTCTTATGGCTTCAAAGTCTGGCTACCGGTGGAAATCTTTCCTCAAAGTCTATATCTTCTTTTTGAGCATAACCTTTAAAGACAATTCTATCTTTTTTCCTAATGAATTCTCCATTTTCGTTCAACTTAATTTTGAATATCCATTTTGTCCCTATGTATTTTTTATCATGAGGCCTTGGAACCAATTCCCAAGTATCATTCTTTTCAATTTGATCAAGTTATTCATTCATGGCCTTAACCCAACATTCATCTATACTAGCTTGATTTAAATTTTGTTGTCCAATGGCGGATAATAAATCTAGATAACTAGAAGATCCTACAAGAGTTCTTGATGTAACCCAGATTCCTTTTCAACTAGAATTTGAGTTTCTGGATGATTCTTTTGAACATACATGGATGGATCCTTTTCTTGCTCTGATTTATCTTCTTCTATTTCTTCATTAGTTTCTTCTTCTACATCATTATGAATTGATGTGGGAAAGCATTGATCATCATCATCGTCTTTTGTTGATGTTACCTATTTGGGCTCTGTGTGTGCTTCATCAATCACAACATTAATGCATTCAATAATTTTCCAAAGTCTCTTATTGTAACATTTGTATCCTTTACTTCTAGATGAGTAACCAAGAAGTATTCCTGCATCTGCTCTAGCTTCAAACATACCAAGTTTTTCATCATTATTTTAGATAAAACATTTGCTTCCAAAAACTCTAAAATGCTTTACATTGGGAGACTTACCATACCAAAGTTCACATGGAGTTATATCACTATGCACACGAACATGAGCCTTGTTGAGAATATTTACTGCAATATGTGTAGATTCACCCCAGAAGTTGTCAAGAGCTCCAAACTCATCAAGCATAACACGAGCCATTTTTTGAACACTTCTATTCATTCTTTCTGCCACGTCATTTTGTTGAGGAATTTTAACTACATAAAATTGTCTTTCTATGCCATGTTATTCCCAGGAATCAAAGAATTCATCTAATATGTACTCTCCTCATCGATCAGATCTGAGACATTTAATTATTCGATCTACTTCATTATCAACTAATCCCTTGAAGAGTTTAAATTTATCAAATGGTTCATCTTTTTGTTTCAAAAGACCAATCCAACACATTCTGGAAAAGTCATCAATGAATAATATGTAGTATTGTTCTCCACGATGCGACTTTTTCCTTACTGGTCCACACAAATCACTATGTAGAAGTTCAAGAGGCTTACTTGTTGATCCTTCTTTGGCATTGAATTGAACTCTGGTTTGCTGACCGAATTGGCATGACTTATATATGGTACTTTCTTGTATGGTGATGTATGGTAGATCACGAACAACTTTGAGCCTTCTTGATTTTCTTATTTGAGAGAAGATTAGATGTGTAAACCTTTTGTGCCATAACTAATTTCCTTATGCCTTTCCTAGGTAACATTGTTCTTGGCCACCTTTCAATATATACAGAATCTTCAGGGTTCTTGTTCCTTTTATTATGGTCCTTCTTGTCTCAAGTTCATGAACCACACATTTCTGTGATCGGAATACCACCTCATTTCCTTGAGCACAAATCTGGCTAACACTCAATAAGGTATGCTTTAATCCATCAACATATATAATGTTACCAACTTTAACTTTTTATTTTAGAAAAACATAACCTTTACCCTTAATGACAATAGGTGAGTGATTTCCAAAGGTGACATTCTTTTCTTTCTCTAAAGCATTGTATGAAATAAGTTTATCTTTATCACCTGTCATGTTTTTGAGCATCCACTATCAATGTACCATTGATTTTATTCTCCTTCTGCAAGCAATGCTATGCCACAACTTTCAGATTGTAACTCCTTCATTTTCCATCCCTTGGATTTGGTGATAGTCGCTCCTTTTGAGATGTTGGTTGTAATTTTCTCCTGCATTCAAATTCTTCATGACCAAGGTTATTTCAAACTGAGCATTCAATTTCATCTATAAGAGGTGAGAACATATTATAGGAGTTCTCCTTTACTCTTGTCTCATTCCTTTGTTTTATTGCTTCTCTAGTCATGATAGTTTTGTATGCAACACATTGAACAGCCTTATGACCAAAAGTATGACATGAGAAACATTGTTCATTAAAGAGGAAATTTATGTGACCATAAAATCTTCTGGTGTTGTTCACCTTTTGGCTGGATCTTTTGTTGTTGTTCATCCTTGGATTGGAATGAACATGATTTAGCTTTGGAATTCATTTATTATTTTGCAGAGGACTGAATTTTTGTTGACTGGGTTTTGTTGCATTACTGAAACTTTGCTGACTGATTTTTGTTGCATTACTAAAGCTGTGTTGACTAGTTGTTTTCTGCATTTAGATAACTTCCTATGGCTTCTGAAGACTTTTCTGGTTAAAATGTTTCTCTATTGTATCCAAGGTCTGTCTTCATGAGAGGAGAGCATTATACCTTGATAATTTCATCTAATGTTTCAGATCCTTTACCAAATCAAAGGTTCATATTTTTTATTTTCTCAAGTTCCTTTCTTAGACTTACTACTTCATGTTCTAAATTCTCATTATGATTTTCTTTTTCTATGATTTGATGCTTCAAAGTATCTATGGTTACTTTGTTTTCTTCCAAGAAAATTTTGAGTTGAGTAATTTCTTCAAAAAAGTAATTTTCTTCTAATGAATCCATAAATTTATCATTAGACTCATTAATATTTTTTCTCAAAATCCATGAGTAATTTAAGATCTTGATTAGATTCACCTTCTTCACTATTTGAAAAGCATTACTATCTTCATGAGTATAATAATTTCTTCTACTGTCAAACTGTCTCCTATTACCTTTTGCAGAATCCTTCCCTTTTTCATGGTTGTGTTTATGAGGAAATTTAGCAGCATAATGACCAACTCTACCACAAGCAAAAAAATTTAAGGGAAGCTTACCTCTGAGCCTTCTCGTGCCCAATTGAAATTTCTTTGCAAAGCTCACCTCATCTTCTTTTGATATGTACCCTGATTGCTTGCATTCCTCCTTTTCTTTTCCTTTTGTGGATGCTTTAAATGCATCTTCTCTAACTTATGAGCTCCTTTCCTCATTTCAAATGTAGTCAAGATCCCCTGAAGTTGAACAACACTAAGATTCTAAAGGTCCTGCTTCTCTTCAATGGAAGACACTTTTGACTTGAATTTAGGAGTTAGAGATATGAAGGTTTTCTCTATTAAAGTAGTGTCCTTTATTTCTTCACTGAGATTTTTCATGTGATTTACAATATCATATATACATAAAAAGAAACTTGAAATACTTTCATCATTATGAATTCTGAGAGTTTCATATTGAATCACGAGAGTTTGGAGTTTAGCATATTTTACCTTAGTATCGTCATCATAACTTTGAATGATTTTGTTCCATATTTCTTTTGTTGTGTTTAGATGCATAACTTTGACAAATTATGATTATGTCAGACTTCCCAATAAAGCATTGACAACTTTGGAATTGGTTTCATACATCTTCTTTCCTGTTGCATCTGTCGGAACTGCAGCTGGATATTGGTAGCCTCCTTCCACAATTTCCCAAACATCTGCTCCAAGAGACTGAAGATAGGATGTGGTTCCTGTCTTCCAATATATAAAATTATTTCCATAGAAGAGTGGTGGTCTGATATATGTCGATTCGTCTTGGTTTCTCATCTTGGGAGATCTTCCTTAAAGTGATCAAGCTTCTTTTGAAGGACCTGCCTCTGATACCATTTGTTGGGAAAAATACTAAGGGGGGTTTGAATCAGTGTTTTAAAAACTCACAATAATAATTTTCTTTTCTCAAATGTATACGTGACTGAACCCAACTAGCGTATATACGCAAATGTTGTAAAAGAAAGTAGTGTATGCTCATTAAACTTGTAAAACAACTAATTCTTTATCTATTAAAATTTGAACCAGAATGTAGGAGACTTTTCAAGCATTTGATAAGTAGTAAATAGGTGCAGTAAGAATAAAATAAAGTATCACACATGAACACTAGGATTTAAGGTGGAAACCCAATGAGGGAGAAAACCACCCTTGTTGTTGTCTAAGTTTTCAAAACTTATTAATATAAAAAACTGCTTACATTCTTGTACTGGTGCAGACTCATACCAATATGCACACACCCACTTGTTGAAGGTTACAACCTACACTCGTTCTCTAGCTACTACTATAAGGGAGCTCCAACCCCCTAATCTGATCACCAGCTACTACTAGCAGGAAGCTTCGACTTCCTCACTAAAGGCTCCAACACTCAGCGTCATCCAGACCACATCTCATCAATTTTTCAGACTGGATTGAATATCAACACTTATGATCAATCATCACTCTAAAAAAATCATCAATCTCTAACACACATTCAACCAATCAATGAAACCCAAACAACTGATACATAATCAAAACTTGACCAATCAACTGGAACAGCCAGATCACTATAACTAGTACACAAAACTGAACGCATAATGTTGCATCAACACAAAGAATCAACTACAACCCCGATCATTCATTTGTAAAAATGTATACGCTACTTCACTTAAGGTAACCCGTGTGCACATGTGTTTTTCTAGAGAGAAACCCGCGTATAGATATTAATATTCTGAAAACCAAAATTTTGACCACTGCAATTTTTGAAAAGAACACTGAATCACACTCAGATCTATTGCAACACTCTTAACCAATGATAGAACTGTGTCTGATATTCAATCACAATGAACAAGTAATCTTAACATTGATCAATCAATTAATACCCAAATTTGAATTCATCATTCATACAGATCTACTTCAAATATTATCACTCAAACCAGATCAACATAAGGACATCATTGACACAAAACGGAGAAACCATAGCATCGATCAGGTTGATCATTCATTTATAAGAATAAACTCCTTACTCTATATACACGATTTTGTAGAACTAAACCCGCGTGTATATGCGTTTTTCCTAAAACCAACCAACTTATAGATCTACAAATTTTGACCTAAAATTGTGTAACTCTTTAGAACATCAGAAAGGCCTAGATTATAATAACCAAAGATAAAAACATGTATTAGTACTTAGATGCAACCAATCCTTGAACTTATCATTAAATGAATAGTCATTTCAGGTCTCATGATCCTGATCCATCATTGTATTCATTGGTGCATAATTATTTCATATCAATGTGACAATTATGGCTCTTGCAATGAAATTATCCTTCAGATTGAAGTATTCATCAAAAACCCTTTCACTTGCACACTTAGCCCTTTGATATTCACTTATTTATATAGTTTAGCCCTCATCTAATACCACGGGTCAAAACAACAATAGTGCCAGTGGTAATCTTTGACGGGATCAATATTCATCGTCACACTCATTACTATGGGCCAATACCATGGTAAGGACCCCTGGTATTTGGAATACCATGGTACAAAAACCATACACTAATTTTCTTCACAAAATTCGCGTGCATACGTGTCTGGGATTAAAAAAACCTGTGTATAGTTCTTGAACTTCCAACTTTATCATTCTTCTGAACATACTCCTCTAATTTTTCATGCATTATGTCACATCTGTATTCATTCTGGTATTCTTTTGTATTTATTTTGTCACCTCTGAACTAACCTGTGAATTATGTTATAAGTGAGTTTCCATCAAGGACAACACATGCATCATAATGCCAACAAATTTATGTTGTCTACATAGGGTAGACCATTTCTAAAGAAAAGACCATGAGACTGGAAAATTTACCTATTGTACAAGACTTTGCATATGTTTTTCCTGAAGAAATCCTTGGATCACCCCTAAGCGGGACATGGAATTTACTATTGAATTAATTCTAAGTGCCAACCCGGTATCTAAGGGACCATATTTTATGAGTACCTCAGAGTTGACTGAATTGAAAATGCAATTACAGGAGGTGTTGGATAAAAAATATATCTGCCCAAGTGTGTCACATTAGGGAGCCCCTATAATTTCGATTAGGAAGAAGGATGGTATTTTACGGTTGTGGATTTATTATAGTCAATTAAATAAGCTAATTGTTAAAATTAAATACTTACTGCTTAGAATTGATGATCTATTCGATCATGTAAAGGGTATTGATGATCTATTCGATCATGTAAAGGGTGCTACCATATTCTCAAAATTTGACCTACGTTCTAGATATTATCAAATCAGAATAAAGGAAGAAGTTATATGTAAGACAACTTTTAGAACTCGTTAAGGGAATTATGGGTTCACAGTTTTACCCTTCGGGCTCACTAATTACCTATCAACGTTTATGTGTCTTATGAATAGCATATTTCACCAATACCTTGACAAATTTATGTTGATTTTCATTGATTATATTTTCATCCATTCAGAAAATTTGAAAGAGAGTACGAGGAATTGGAAAATAGTTTTTCAAATTCTAAAGGAACATAAACTATACAAAAAGTATAGTAAGTGTGAGTTTTACAAAGACCAAATTCAATACTTGGGACATGTCATAACTTAGGAAGGAATAGTAGTAGATCCAGAAAAGATGAAAAATATAATGGAGTGAAATGTTCGTAAGAATGTCATTAATATTAGATCCTTCATGGAATTAGACAGATATTACCGAATTTTTATTAAAGTATTTTCAAGGATGGCTTACCCCTTTAGTTATCTACAAAAAAAAGGGAAGTTTTTTTAGTGGACCACTGAATGTCAAAATAGCTTTGACCAGCTAAAACATTTACTTACCATAACTCCCATTTTAAGGATCACTGATCCAAAGAAGGAATTTGTGGTTTACACAGATGCTAGAAAGGAAGGGGTTGGAGGAGTCCTAATCCAAGATGGCAAAGTTGTTGCCTATGAGTATCTAAATTTAAAATAACATGAACTAACATATTTGTCTTAGGATTTGGAGTTGAAAGCAATGGTTAACTAGTTATTTTAAGCACCCCACGTTAAATGCACGATAAGAATGATGGGATGCATTTTTAAGTGAATTTAACTTCAAACACCTTAAGGGAAAAGAGAATTGAGTAGAAAATGCCTTAAGCAGGCAACTAAATTTTCTGTATGAAATCTCATTCAACACAGTTAAAACTGATTCCATATAAAAGATTAAAGATGTTGGTGTGAGGGATCTAATGTACCAATTTATGTGGGAGAAAGCAAAGTTACATGACAACGATGAAAAAAAGTTGGGATATGACATTAGTGAAGACAATGTGTTAATGTATAGAGGCAGATTTTTATGTCCCAAATGAGAAAGAATTGAAGTAGTTGATTCGAGACGAATTCCACAAGGCCCTTACGCTACTCATCACGACTATTGAAAGTCACTTACCACACTGAGGAAAATATATTTATAGCCTCGCATGAAAAGATAAGTAGAAGAATATTTGACCAGGTGCTTGGAATGCCCACTAGTAAAGGTTGAACACCAACACCTAGTCAACATGCTTCACCCACTACCCAATCCTGAATGTAAATGGAAGATTATCACACTTGGTTTTATTACTAGTCTACCTAAATCTAGAAAGCAAAATAATTCTATAATGGTAGTGGTAGATAAATTAAGTAAAGCTACACATTTTATACATGTGCAATATACCTATAAAATAGTTCAAATTGTGGACTTTTTTATGAAAGAAATTCTTAAATTGCACTATATACCTAAAGTGGTAATATCATAGAGGGATGTAAAATTCACTGTTTCCTTTTGGAAATCTCTCGACACTGGGTTGGGTACATAGATACAATTCAATATTGCTTAGCATCCCCAAACTGATGGGAAAACTAAACGGGTGAACCAAGTTCTAGAGGATATGTTAAGAATGTATCTTATGCAACATCCGAATAGATGGGAAGATTATCTTCACTTGGTGGATTTTTCCTACAATAGCAATTATCATACCTCCTTAAAAATTAGTCCATTTGAGATGTTATATGGACATAAATCTAGAACGCCCATTAATTGGAATAACCTTGAAGATAAGTTGATGTTAGGGACATATATGTTGAAATAGATGGAAGGTACATTGAAAAAATTAAGGATGAAGGATGAACATGAAAGTTGCACAAGACAGACAGAAGGCTTACACTGATAAGAAGAAAATTTATCATGAGTTTCAAGTTGGATATAACATGTATGTAGGCGTGAAACCTAAAATAATTACTTTATGTTGGGGGTCCGAGCCAAGTATTTTGTGGCGAATTTCAAATTATGGCTCAAATTGGGTTGGTGGCCTATCAACTAGCCTTTCCCAACCACATACGTGTACATAATGTCTTGCACGTGTCATTATTGAAAAAGTATGTCTATGACCCCAAACAAAAATATTATTGATTGGCAGGATATACATGTAAAGTAATTCATAAGGAAAATGTATATATGTATATATGATTATGAATTTGTTCATGTATAAAACTAATGGTAACTTATTGGCAGTGATTGTTGGTCAAACAAAACAATGAGTTCCTAGTCAAGCCACTACATGTAAAGTAATTCATAAGGAAAATGTATATATGTATATGTGATTATGAATTTGTTCATGTATAAAACTAATGGTAACTTATTGGAGTGATTGTTGGTCAAACAAAACAATGAGTTCCTAGTCGAGCCACTACATATACTTGATTAGAGAGAAGTAATGATGTGGAAGGAGTTATCACCCAAGTTAAAGTGTAGTAGAAGCACTTTAGCCCAGCATCTACAGGTACTTGATTAGAGAGAAGTAATGATGTGGAGTTCCTAGTCGAGCCACTACATATACTTGATTAGAGAGAAGTAATGATGTGGAAGGAGTTATCACCCAAGTTAAAGTGTAGTAGAAGCACTTTAGCCCAGCATCTACAGGTACTTGATTAGAGAGAAGTAATGATGTGGAGTTCCTAGTCGAGCCACTACATATACTTGATTAGAGAGAAGTAATGATGTGGAAGGAGTTATCACCCAAGTTAAAGTGTAGTAGAAGCACTTTAGCCCAGCAGCTACTTTATTAGAGAAAAGTAATGATGTGGAAGTGAGTTATCACCCAGGTTAAAGTGTAATGGAAGTACTTTATCATAATGGAATCAATTTAGCCCAGAAGAATACCTCGGAGGATGGAAAAAATCTTATCCTAGCATGGGTTTCACTCAAGGGGGGAAGAATTAATTTCCCCTCATAAAGTTGGTAAATATTGGTTTACTGTAGTTAAAATACTTTGTTTTACTTTGTGGGCCATGGGAAGGGCCAAAATAGTATTTGACATGACGTATAATTTTTAGCTGTTTAATTTTACTAATTTCCTAATGACTATGTAGTGACCATGAACTCACAAGGGACACAATATTAAAGAGCCTCACACCTAGGTAGTTGAACACTTAAGGGAAAGGACCTTACTTGCTAAAGTTCCTCCTTGGAAATAAAATTCCAAAAAGAAATCCAAGAGGTTAATCTTTGAACCTAGGCCATGAAAAAGGAGAGAGATTGCTGAAGTTCCTCCTTTGAAATAAAATTCCAAAAAGAAATCCAAGAGGGTAATATTTGAACCTGAGGATGGAGGAGAGAGAAATTACTGCTACTTTAGGATTCCTGAGTTGGTTGGCCAGTGGAGTCCAATTGAAGCTTGAAGGTTCAAACTAGAAAACTTGTCTGATTGTGGGTAATTATAGCAGGTATGAAGAAAACTTGTGGCGAGGCTCAGTGCTAAGACTAGTCTTGTTGGCTAGGAGGAGAACTGTGTTCCCTAGTGATTTGGTGGTGGGAAAATAATCAGATTCAAGTAGAGAAAACATATAAGTCCTTTAAAATTGGCATTCTTGTATTGATTATTCAAAGTTACGTATTAATAACAATATCAATAGTAATTGTTGCAGTGTTATGATTGGCTGCAAGTATTGTTAATAGTGGATAAAATTTTGAGTTTTCCCTCTTTAGTATTTTCTTTAAGGGCTTAGGGTTAGTCCCAAAAATTCAACTGAATCGACCCCGTCTAGAATTCAAATAAACTGTAGACACCAAATAAATTTCAAATGACTAAAAAACCTGAAAAAGGACTAGACAATTCAACAAAAAATACTTAAAAACAATGCTATGAAATTATAAATTTCATAATATGGACTAGAAATACCCTTATAATATGAAAGTTAAAAACAATCTCTATATGAATCTAAGATTGGAAATAGTCTTGGAAATACTCTTGCTCATTTAGTAATTAAACAAAACCTTCTATAATACATGTCTTTAAAGAGAGAATTCTAAAAGTAATTAAACTTTCAATAAAACGTATGCTCTTAAATATTTACTATTAAAAGAAGTATGTTGCAAGTATTCTGGAATTCAACCATTAGCGAAAACTATGATAGAGATGTTCAAATTCCTTCATAATAATACGAGTTTTATAGAACAAGCATTTTGTGCCAAAAAAAAATATAGTAGAGTAAAACGAGAGGTGCACAACTAACAAGGACACCATAATTTCGACCACAGAAAGAATGTGAGAACCCTTCTAAATATTTGACAGTGAAGAATGTTGGGCGTGTAGAAAACAACCAGCCTATTGACATAGCCATATAAGTTATATAATACTCATATACATGAAGTAGAAATAAGAGATTTTAAAACTGAACTTTATTTTAGAAGACAAATAACCTGCTTTAATATATCCAAAATATTACACAAAAAATAGTCTGAAATAAACATGATTTTCTCTGAAGTGTTCAAGGTCGCACGAAGAGCGTAGAAATACCCATGTTCCAAATTGTTCATAATTCAATAATTTAACAAAAGTCTTCGTAACTCAATTGTAGAGTAAATCTTAAAAAAATAAACACTATTTAACTCTCCAAATAAGAGGAGAAACCGTGTTCGAGGACTTAAGGGTTCTAGCATCGTGCAAAGTTACAAAAGAAACCACTAACCTTAACTGAAAACAAGACAGAGGCTACTGCCTAGAGAGGCTTGGAAACCCTTGTAGGACAAAACTGTTTTGAACCTATAAATGATGGGAAGGAAAACAAGCAAGTAACATGTTAGAAAATAACCTAGAGATGTGACTAAATGTTGAATGAAAAACCCTGAAAATGGAAACTGTGAACCAATACCTGCAAGGCACATATCAGAGAAAGGTCGAATTTAGAAGAATGTTCTTCATGGAAAAGGAATTCCTAAAGGAAAAAGTAGTAAATAAAATAATAGGAAATAAGATTTACGTGAAAATTCATTTTTGGTTCCCCATACCTTTGACTTGTCGACCATAGAGGTCATAAATACCTTAACCGAGTGTAAGAAACAAAAATGCAGTGAAGAGCTAAAGAAATTGAAAACCCCCAGGAGAGTTCCTCTACCTTGCTGGAGGGTCGACCTAACCAGAGTAAAATAATTGAGTAGTGTTAGGTGGGTAGTTGTTAAACCAATCAAAGAAAAGAATAATAACAAAAATTTTAGAAAAACTCTTTCGAACAATAAGGAAAAGGACATCGTTGCAGCATGAAACCTACCCGATAGGATGCAAATCCGCCAAAAGAGTTGTTGTCGACGGTGTTTTCCCTCGAAGGTTGCAGAGGGCGTATGCGCAGAAAAATAGGGACAGAATGAACATACGAATGTTGAGATGGTGTGGTCAGTTACTCAGTAACTACTACCGTACCAGATCACCATTTGATTAACCCTAGTCTCCCTCTGTCGTAGATCTTCTCCCGCAACCATGGGAAAGGATTAAGCTACCAGGTGGCGTAAATCCACACAGGCTCGCGAAGGTTCCATCTCAGACATAAACTACCATAGCATGAAAGCCAAGCATTGCAAGTGGGTAAAATAAAATCAATTTTTCCATAATAAAGTTCAGCCAAGTGCGGATTGGCATTATATATATATATATCAGCTTTTAATGTAACATTAATTATTATATATATATATATATTATATATATTATATAATTATATAATATATATATAATATTATTTATATCAGCTTTTAATGTAAGATTAAATATAACAATCTGTATGTTGTCGGAGAGAAGAGAATAACATACATAATCCACAAAAGATAATTGTGAATGTTGAACATTATTTATCTGGATTATATGCTATATCGCAAGGTTAATTTTTTTAGTGAGGTGTTACAATACTGAGGTGTGTTACGTTAGAAGGATTTTTGTTTTATAAGTTAAAATGGATCAACAAAAGATAATTGTGAAGGTTGAACATTATTTATTTGTATTATATGTTATATGGCAAGGTTATTTTTTTTAGTGAGGTGTTACACTACTGAGGTGTGTTACGTTAGAAGGATTTTTGTTATATAAGTTAAAATGGATATAGATTATTGATAATAATAATAGTCTTAATTTGAAAAAAAAAAGTTTGATATATGAAATTTATTTGTAGGATAAAGTTTGATATATGAAATTTATTTGTAGGATAAGGTACTTAACTTTGAATATATGAAGTATTATAAAGAAGACCATGTTTTTAACCATTTTAATGGTGTCTTATATTTAAGAGGAAGATATATAATTTTTTTTTTAATTAATATGAATTTAAAACACTAAAACTTATTTTAGTTAGAGTTCTTCAACTTCTTAATTAGGAGTTTATATCTCTCAAAATAGTTAAGGAGGACAAGGAAGCACATGTTCTTAATCATTCAAACATTTTAATGGTGTCCTACATTTAAGAGAAAGATATATAATTCCTTTTATAATTAATATGGACACTACAACTCATTCTAGTTAGATAGAGTTCTTCAAATTCTCATTTAGGAGTTCCAATGAACTGTTTTAAATATCTCCCAAAATAGTCAAGAAAGACAGAAGAAAAAGACCCAAAAACATTGAGGCTTTGGTTCAAGAAGATGGAGAAAAGTTAGTGAACTCAAGAAAGACGTATCAATCTCCAAGACATTTCCTCCTTCCCAACTCAAAAATATCTAGTCTATGAAATTTTCATATTAAATCTTCAAAGAATAAATATGTTCTTAATCGTAATAACTATTATGGTTAATCTCTAATTTTTTTATAATAAATTAAATTTATTAATATTTTGTTATTAATAATTAGGATTTTTATAATATTGGAATGATATTTAACTATTTTCGGACATTACAAAACTAAGGCTATATATATACATTTTTTTTTAATTCATACTCTCTTTTATATATGGATGAAACTATATATATACACACGTTAAGTCTATATATATATATATATATATGTGGACGTTGATTTAGCAGAATCTCATCTATGTTCAAATTTTAGGAAATGTCACCCATAAGCTTATAGTGTAAAAAAATACAAACAAGAAAATAATCTCATTATCAAATCTGAACTCGGTTCATTCAACGACCATCACTTCAATAAATTATTTTTATTATTCGATAAAGAATGATCCGTTGAAATAAAACTCTGTTAAACTTAACATTATAACTCCCTTCTCAACTCGTATGAAATTTTAACTAGTGCCTCAGTATAAACAATAAATGTGATATTTTACATTTTATTTATTTATGCATACGGGGTTTTACATTTTAAACACACTGCGATATTGTGTTTGTGTACACGGCATCATTTTAGTCAACAGCGCGATTTCTTCTATGTATACGGGACCATTTGCACATATATGCACAAAAGCAATATATTCTGCTCGCAGGAAACTCTTTGTCTATCCCGTGTAAAATTACGCACGGAGAAATCACGGGGTAGAAAACGCAAAGACCACAAGAAAAGTCAAACATGTCAGCAGAAAGTTCAAGAAATTATTCCAAAATCACTTCCCGTGGCGAGAGAAAGTGCCAAAATATATTACTGCAATGCAATGTCCATTATAGATTCTCCTATTGTCTCAGGCTAGTGTTCTACGTTTTGTCATGATCTTGTATCAGTTTAATCGTAACAGAGTGCTTTTTAAATTGGCTCTGGAGCGAATGGGAGGCGGTGAATTGTAGGATTATTTTTGAGTTTGAAACTAAAACAGACCATCCCATTGCATTTATGATGGAGGCTATGTTTCCAACTCACTATTTCACTTAGATCTTTTACAGAGAGATCGCACGGATGAGTTTTAAAAATAATAGAAATTTTAGTAAGATTATGATAAAATCATAGAAATTTTAGTAAGATTATGATAAAATCTATTAAATTTTTTAAAATGTTTTTACTTGATTTTTATACAAAGACCTTACCAATTAATTTTTAAAATAATAAAATTTTTAGTAAGTTATGAAAATCTTATTAATTTTTGAATTTTTGAAATATAGGCATTGTTGTTAAATTTCAAGTTTTTAGTACCCACTATCTTTTATGATATTGAATCTATTTCCACTATAAAAAAAATAATTAAACACTCTAATATTCTTATTTTTTTTTATTTTTTTTAACCAAAATCAAACAAATTTCTACCTTCTAAATAAATTTGTGACATCCGTAAACAACACAACACGGTAGCATCGGCATAAGAGGTAGAACCACAGATGGAAATTTGATGTCCAGAATCTGGGAAGAAAGTGAAGTCGAGAAAGGGAAATCATACCAATGCTATGCATAAATACATCCACCTGCAATCATACCAATGTTATGCATCAATACATCAAGCTGAGAGAGTTTTAAAGACTCTCTATCTTGGTACAGGGATGGAATTTGACCGACCATTTACCAAGTGATTTGCTTGAAAACTGTTTTTCCCGTCTATAGTTTTTTTGTTTGTTAAAAATTATGAAAATAGATATTAAAGTTACAAGAACTCAAATTTAATGAGTATTTCATATTTGAAATTCTTACCTTGGTTGGCTGAATAGAGCTTTTCATATCCAAATGCTGAAGCATGCATCATTATTAATTATTTTCCATAGCATTTTTCTATTCCAAAAAAAACGCTTCTTATTAGTCCGTGCCGCATGCAGCGGGGGACTATTGTAACTAACATTAATTTATGTTCGAACTAACCTAATTATGTTCGAACTAACCTAAAGTTTCTTTCCCTGCTTCAGAAAATAAAATATCATTGTTCAACGTATCAAACGATATAAAATATTGTTATTTAACCTATTAAATTATAATAATGAATCAATCAACCAATCAGATGTTTGTCCATCTGTTTGGCCTCTTTTCAAGGCAAAAAAGGTTATATGAGGCTATTTTGTTCATATAATTTTTGGATTCAATGTGTTTGTTTTCGAAACCAAAACTAATGCTAGCATTAGTCAATACACATTAAATGTTTGTTTTTTTTGTGGGTTTGTTTCTATATTATTTCTGGTAAGTACGGGTCACCATGCCACATGGTTGTGTGGCATGTAATGGTGTGGTGCATTGTCTACAGCTAGGGTCTTCGTCCATTACACGTATGAACTTCAGGATCATGTACTTGTAATGAACTCAAGGATCATGCACTTATGAATATGAACCCAACTTTCCTGTAACCGCCTTTACAGAACTCGCCTATTTTGGCTTTCATCTAACCTTCTTTACTACAATGAGAAAGCCAGGCTACACATATTAATGTCCAACCCTTCTTAGGAAAGCAGATAGGACAAGGAAGGGATATGCAAATGGGTCAGGGAAGGGATATGGCGGATGGCATTCTAATCAGGCATATATCAGAGTCGGGATGACAAAGAGGCATGTCTGCATGTATCAAGGGGAGTGGGGGTTTGTATCGGAGTCGGGATGACAAGGAGGCATGTCTGCGTGTATCAAGCAGAGGGAGGGTTTGAGGTGTGCCCTCCTTAAACTAGAGCGATCACCCTACCAACATATGGTATCCATGCTTGCGCTAGCAAAAAACTCTATTGGAACCACCCTGATTTCACCGAGTATGAAGCTTTGGAGGAAACAAGAACTGCACTTGTCTTCCACAATAGAAGTGCACTGAGCTCGATGTCTCTTTGCATCTCTGTGCTTCTTCCCTCCACACTTCTGCATGAAAACTATTAATGGTTCTTATCCTATCGGCATGCATATTGTTGATGTTTCTTATCTTATCGGTATCGGTGAAGTTGTTTATGGTTGATTGGACACAAAAGAAGTTTCTGGTTGATTGGACACAAAAGAAGGTGCCTGATATTCGATGGAACAGTCAGAAATACCAATTGGAAGAGTCAGAATTTCTTGGGTAAGTTATCTTTACACGAAAAAATATATAAATTATCTATTTTGATTCTTCTTTTGGTTATGTTTCTTCTTGTTCTTAAAACATTCAATATCAAAAAATAACAACTATCTTTCCTACACGTCATAAACTCAAGCCATCCACCTATTGTTTTATTCAAATTTGATATCCTTACAAAAAGTATAAGTATATACTACAAACATTTTCTATAGATAATAAAGATGCAACTACAAACTATATAGTAGAGAATGTTGTGCACTATATGAAAGGAAGAAGTATAAGCGAGTTCGCCTTTACTTCAATAGAATTTCACCTGTACCTATGCAAGTGCTTTCTACTACTGTTGTTTTTGGTTGAATAGATGTTTTTACTCCTCTATCGAGATACCTCTTCCTTTCTTGGGAAATCTAGTTGAATTGCTAAATATTTGAAATATAATTGAATTGCTAAATATTTGTTTTCACTTTCTAGCATTCAACTAAAAATAATGATGAATTTTAATAAACACGTGAAAAGGAGTACTTACCTGCCTGACCCTTGTGGTGACCTGGGTCAAGTGGCGAAGTTACTGTATTTATTATTTGATAGGCGTTATGCCCATCAAAGGTTCTCCATGAGAGATTTTGATTCCAATGTTTTCCCCTGAATAGTCGCAGGCCCTTGTTTTATGTAGTGGTTGTCTCGAGATCAAACAAAAAGTGAATTCATTTGATAATACAATTGAAGTGGCTTTTAACTATATAGTGCCTATTACTATCATAACATTAACAGAGTTGAATACAGTTCGGATTTCTGGTAAAACAAAAAAAATACTTTTCTATATCATTTTAGACAAGTATAAAAAATGTTTTCAGTTTATCTTTTGCTTCAAACTTCTAACCTACAATCAATCAAATCGCGAAGTTTTCAAGAGATACTAACCTCATAATTGAGAAGCCTAGATCCCCATCAATTATTTCCCTACCCTTTATGTAATTGAACATAATTTAAAAAAAAATGTAAACAAACATATATATGAAGATTTATTTTTTAGTAGTTTCAAAAATAGTATATATAAAATCTTAAAGTGAAAAAATCTCCTTATGCGGCTTTTATTTGAACATGCTTTACTAGGAGGGAGTTGAAAATAATTAATATTATTTTGTATTAATGGAGAATTGGTTACATAGTTGTAACGTATCTCCTTAGTTTAGGATTTGTTCCTAGAATTTAGGAGTTTGGTTGCAACTTCCTGATTTCTAAAGTTGTATTTAATGATGTAATCTTTCATTAATGAGAAATAGAGTGTACGAGAGTGATCTCTCTGTTTTGAGTGTAGTCTCTAGGTGCAGGCCATACTTGTGAGCTACATCTCCTTCTTTTTAATTCTGTTCACATTTTATCTTGGTATCAGAGCTCAGATTGGGTGAGCCTGATCTTTTATCACCTTTGTGGCCGAAGTGCCTTTGTAGCTAGCTTGCCTGTGTGATAGAATTGCCTGTGTGGCTTGAAGTGCCTCTGTGGCTGCGTGTACACAAGAGCTTGGTGCTCAATTGAGCAGGTGGACTGCAGAACACCTGTCTCGGACTCGGAAGCATTTTTTTCCTGAGTAGAAGGGGGTTGGCCTGGGTTTCTGGCTCGGGAGTGTGCCAGAATACTAGATTGGCGCGTCTGTTTGGTAATTAAACGCATCAGCGCGCCAAGGTACTGGATTGGCGTGGATTTTTACGGGAAAAGCGCACCATTCATTTTTCCTTGCATGGATTTTCTCTTGGCGCGGATTTTTCGCTTGGGAGAGTGCCAACTCACCTTCAAGGGGATTTGTAGGAAGCCTCATCTTCGTTTGGCAATTTGCAAAGGGTGCAGATCGGCGAAGTTGCAGATCTATCCGGGAGAGGCAGATCGAATCAATTTTGATTAGACCAATTTTTCGGCTATATTGAAAAACGCTGAATTTTCTCATCGGAGCGGGATGGTCAGATATTGTAGATCAGTCGGAGAGAAGTGACAGATTGATCTGACAGGTATCATTTTTTTCACTGTTGGGTAGATTCATTTTGTAGATCTGATCATAATGAGTAATACGATGGAATCTTACCTTCACGAATCTGACAAACTCAATGGATCTAACTTCACGAATTGGAAGTTTAAGATCAAGACCTTGCTTGAGGGTGCGAATGCTTGGTCCATAGTTACAGGTGATGAGCTGAAGCTGAACGCAGGGACACGTGAGAAAGAATGGGAGAAACGAGAGAGCAAGGTGAAAGTTTTGTTGAAGATGTCCGTGAAGGACAGTATTATCCTGCACATCAGAGACTGTAAAACGTCCGTGGAGATTTGGACGGCCATCAAAAATCTGTATCAGACCCAGAACACAAGTCGAATTATGGCCCTTAAAAGCAAGCTATTTTCAATGAGGATGAACGTAAAGGAGACTACTGCTACATTTGTTGCATGAATTAAAGATGTGAAAGACGGATTGGTGGACATCGGAGAGGTGGTGTCTGACTCTGATCTCATCTCAATCACACTAAGTGGGATGCGTGATGAATTTCAAATGTTCATTACTAGATTGCTGGCAAGGGAGAAAGCGCCCACATTTGAAGATCTGACAGGGATCTTGCTGCAAGAGGAGGAGTGGCAGCAGAACCTGAACCCCCAGAGTGATGATCTTGCGCTGATGGTGAAACGGTGACCATTCAGAGGAAAGCAGCCACAGCAGCAATCGCAGCAGAAAGGAGGAACATCGCAAAAGAATTCTCATAAAGGTATGCTTGCAAGTCATTCTGTAAAGAAATGTTATTATTGTGGAAAGAAGGGTCATATACAGAATGAATGTTTTAAGAAGCAGGTTGATGATGCAAAGAGGAAGCAGGCAAATGCAAAGCATAGAGGATACTTTGTTGAAGAAGAAGATAAAGATTTCAGTCACGAATCTCAATTGTTCACAATCGACTGTGCCCTTTCAGCATCTAATGAGGACGATATTTAGTATGTCGATTCCGGAGCATCCTCTCACATGATAGGTAAAAAGGAATTTTTTGATAGTCTTGAAGAAAGTACAAATGGATCAAAAAATTATTTAGGAGATGATAGTGGATATGAGATTAAAAGTTATGGGGTGATTCCAGTCAAGTTACCAAATGGAAAAATTAGTCAACTTAAAATTTTTTTATATGTATCTGGAATTAAGAAAAATCTGATATCTATATCCGTGATGGCTGATCAAGATATGCAAGTCGAGTTCTTCAAGACTCATTGTGTGATAAAGGATTGCAGGAATGAAATAGTTGCAACAGGCATGCGAGTTGGAAGCCTATACAGACTGGATGCAAAGAGTATACCAAAGCGAGCCATGGTTGTAGGAGGATCAACAACCGAACAACTCTGGCATCAGAGGTTCAGTCACTTGAATTTGTAGGACCTCATGTTATTGCAGAAGAAAGGTATGGTTGAGGGGCTCCCTATCTTTCATAATATTCTGTTAAATTGTGATGGTTGTGCCTTAGGTAAAATTAATAGAGAACATTTTCTTGTGCATGATAAGAGGAAGGTAACAGATATTTTAGAACTAGTGCACACTGATATATGCGGACCTATGCAGACAAAGTCGCGAGGAGGAGCATATTATTTTCTATTATTTACTGATGACTGCACTAGATATTCATGGGTTTATTTTCTGAGTAAGAAAAGTAAAACTTTCCATTGCTTTATAGAATTTAAAACCTTGGTGGAAAAACAATTTGGTAAGAGTATAAAAATGCTCATTGCTGGGGAATATTCTCAAAATGAAGAAATTGTTGTAACCTTGTAGGACGGGAAGGAAGGAGTATCGAACCTCCGATCTGATCAAGGGGGAGAATACAAGCTAGGGGAATTCATGAAATTCTGCAAATCTCACGGGACTTTTTAGCAATATCCAGTGTCACACACACCACAGTAGAATGGAGTTGCAGAGCGCAAAAACAAAACCTTGGTGGAGTGCACAAGGAGCATGTTACAAGGTAAGGGTCTGTCTAATAGTTTTTGGGAAGAGGCTATTAATACTGTTGTATATTTGAAGAACATAAGTCCTACCAGGTATCTTGGCTTCAAAACTCCTTTTGAAGCTCTATATGGATTTAAACCAGTAGTAAACCATATAAGAGTATTTGGGTCGAAAGCATTTGCCCATATACCCAAAGCTGATAGGAAGAAATTAGACCCTAAAGCAGTTAGATGCATCTTTGTTGGTTATGGCACAGAATTTAAAGCATATAAATTATTCCATCCTGAGTCTCATAAGACAATTGCATGCAGGGATGTAGTGTTTCATGAATAGGTACGAGAATGGAAAGATGACACTGGTGATGATTGGCACATTCCATTGTTGATGAATGAAAGCAGCGAGGATGAAAGAGAACAGGAGCAGAAGAAGAGCAAAGAGAAAAACGGGAAGAAGGTGATAATGCAAGCCCAGTTATAGCTGAAGAAAACAAATTTGAGGTAAGTCCCCTACCAAGGAGATCAGGTAGGAAGACTCAAAAGCCATTAAAATTGAGAGACTATGCTTTGATGTCAAATGTTTTGAACATTGTAGAACCCACTCATTACAAAGAAGCTAGTCAATTTAAGGAATGGAGGGCTGCAATGAATGAAGAGATGGAATCAATTCTTAGAAAGGACACTTGGGATTTAGTTGAGCTGCCTAAGAATAAAATGCCCATAGGATGTAAATGGTTGTTTAAACCAAAAATGAATGTAGATGGAAGTATAGAGAAATTAAAAGCTAGGCTAGTTGCAAAAGGATATTCACAGCAGGAAGGTATAGATTTTGATGATACTTTTGCACTTGTAGCAAATTTAAATACAATCAGAATGCTTATTGCTTTAGCTACTAAATGTAATTGGGAGCTACACCAACTTGATGTTAAATCTGCATTTTTAAATGGTGATTTAAAAGAGGAAATTTATTTAGTACAGCTAGAAGGATTTGTAAAGTAGGGGCAGGAACATTTTGTTTGTAGATTGAAAAGGATTTATATGGTTTAAAGCAAGCACCCAAGTCTTGGTACGAAAAGGTTGATTCTTTCTTTTTAGAGTATGGCTTTCATAGAAGTTTAAAAGACCCAAATTTATATACCAGGTACAATAATCACGGGCAGATTATTTTGATTTCTTTGTATGTAGATGACATGATTATAACAGGAGATGCAGATGATTTAATCAGAGGAATCAAAAGGCTTATGGCACAAGCTTTTGAGATGAAAGATCTTGAAAGCCTTCATTACTGTCTGGGATTAGAAGTATGTAGAGATACTGGACAAACTTTTCTTACCCAAGGGAAGTATGCCAGAAATCTGTTGGAAAAGTTTGGTATGGATTAGTGTAGATCAGCAACGACACCTTTGTAGTAGAATCTGAAGTTGAGCAGTGACGATGGCACTAAAGAGGTTGATGCTACAATGTACAGATAGCTGGTTGGCAGCTTGATATATCTTACAACAACCAGACCTGACTTGGCATACTCTGTTAGTGTGTTGAGCCAATTTATGTCAAAACCGCTTGAAAGTCATTAGGTAGCAGCAAAAAGCATGTTGAGGTATCTTTGTGGTACTGTTAACTATGGTATTTTATACACTGACGCATCTGATGTTACTCTAGTAGGTTTTTCAGACTCAGACTAGGTAGGTAACTTGGATGATCGAAGGTCCATCACAAGTTATGCATTCAACATAGGATCCGAGGTCATAGCATGGAGTAGCAAGAAGCAGAGTATTGTAGCCTTATCTTCGTGTGAAGTTGATTATCAAGCATTGTGTGCAGCAACATGTCAAGCGATCTGGTTGAGAAGGCTTCTCAATGATGCAGGAAAAGAACAGAAGAATTCCACCTCCATCAAAAGCGACAACCAGAGCACCATTAAATTGGCACACAATCTAGTGTTTCATAAAAACACCAAACATATAGACACTGAGCTCCATTTTATCAGAGAGAAACTACAGTCAAAGGAAATTATTGTTGAATATTGTAAAACTTGTGACAATGTGGCTGATATTTTTATAAAGCCTCTTCCACATGTGAAGTTTGAATTGTTTAGAGGGATGTTAGGAGTCCAGGACAACCCTTTCTCCATTAAGGGGGGGAGTTGAAAATAATTAATATTATTTTGTATTAATGGAGAATTGATTACATAGTTGTAACGTATCTCCTTAGTTTAAGATTTGTTCCTAGAATTTAGGATTTTGGTTGCAACTTCCTCATTTCTAAAGTTGTATTTAATGATGTAATCTTTCATTGATGAGAAATAGAGTGTACGAGAGTGATCTCTCTATTTTGAGTGTAGTCTCCAGGTGCAGGCCACACCTGTGAGCTACATCTCCTTCTTTTCAATTCTGTTCACATATTATCTGAGGGTATATTAGTTTATTGAACACAACGAATTATAAGTCATTGTGCTTCAACTCGATCAAATGCTTAACTGGTTCCGAATCATTTTCTAGGTGTGCAAAGAGGACCAACTGAATTTCTTGTTCTTTATATACAATTTGGGGTTGTTAAGTTTCAGGTTCTTACAGAACCAAGCATTATTAGTAGGATTTTCCCATATGTTTCTAAGGAGTGTTTTGGTCCAACTTTCTCATTTCGTTAAGATACATGCCTTTCCTAAGCCCTATTCCAGAAATGATCTTGGAATATAAAATTATGACGTTCTTCAGTGGTTAGCGCATAACCTCGTTATCACCAGGAGAATCAGTGCTATAGATTATCGCTAATATTCTTCGTGTCCCCAACCCGACTACGATCATATGGATCAGAATTTGTTGTAATGATGGTACAGATCAAGAAGCCAACATGGCCTACCCTGCATTTCAAGGTATGCCATTACTATGTTAAGTCACCAAAGAAAACCATGGAAGAAGCAAAAGCTATGGAGATGTCAGGTTTTTACACAGCTACATTCAGAAGGTAGGATTCCCTTCAAATGATTCTCAGTGCAGCTAATCTTCACAATAAAATGGCTCGACAAACATGAAGAAGATCTTGAGGAGAAGAAATTTGAAAGCCACTTATATACGTCTCTGATCTAGAAGAAAACTCACCCTCGAGTCCTTCTCAGCCTATAGAAGAAACCCCAGTTACAACAGAAGCTCCTTCAAAGAAGTATGCACTCACCAAGGAAGAGTTGGCATATAAAATTTTCTCGGCTGAGCAATTAGCCTTAGAAATGAAAGCAACCGATGACATAGAAAGGTTAATGCAAAAAGATACTCACATGAGGATGCATTTGGAGGAAAGAAGCAAGGAAGAAGTCTCAATGCAAACCAGACTCACCTGCTTTAGCGTCGCTAGTTGCCCAAGCTTTGGTTATAGTGAACATGCCTATCACACAAGATGATCCTTCCAGTTCCCTTCCCTTTGTCCCTGACTAGATACCAGATTGTAGATCTGAGGGGGGATAGGAATAAATATCATAGACAGAGACAGAGACAACATTCCTTCAGGTAGTTCCACCAGCGTCAGATCCATATCAATACCCAGATACATATCCATCTTGATAGTGGGAAATACTCAAACAACCGGTCTGATCCTGTATTCAGGAAAGAACCAAACAAGCGATACCAGCAGCAACAAGGTTCACTACATGCAACAAACTTTTATCACATCTAAAGCACGAGATGCTTGGTGTGGACACATATATAAAAATTATTCCATTTATTAAATATTAATTATCTTTTATTTTATTTCAAATAATTAATTTAGGATGGTTCAATGTCCACCATGATCATGTGCTAAGTTAGTTTTACGTATAACCACAAGGAAAATTGTTGTGCTAAGATAGTTTTACATATAATGGCAAGGAAAAATATTTGTTTTATTAGCTGAGGCTATTTCACTAACACTATCTATTTTAACGTATCCCTTGCCTTGATTCACAAGTGGCCAAAAAGTTTCTAATTCGATTAGCATATCGGTACATGAATCATAATTATATCCTAATCACCGAGTGACATATCATTAACTGCAAGTCCAGGTCCCTCAATTTCTTTTAAAAAAGGCCTTACCTCATGGATTCAGTTATATGTTCTACTCACATTTCGACAATGATCCATCTCATTGGATATGTCAATGGAATACTTAGACTCTGAGAATTATTATTTTTTTATCAAAGTGACTAAATTTCAAAAACACGGAAATAAAGATGTTAGTTTCTAGGAGGGCAACAAGTTTGTGAGATATATATATGACACATATCTAACCCTTTGTCATAATGGAACAACCTACCTAACAATTCCATCAACCTTTCTATCTTTGAAACCCCCTTATCTTACATTTTTGCAGTGCTCCATAAAGACATGTCCGTTGTTGTTGCCCAATAGTTCTAAAGGGTAGCATCACACTGCAATGTAACTTCAAACAAGTCCAAACTAATAATTATATATTCAAAAACCATCTTGGATCCATCTATCCGTAAGTATTTAAGTGTAAATCAAAGCAACTAAATTGTTAAAATATCGAAAATCAACAAAATCCTTGCCACCTGTTCCATGAAAATCTCTCTGAAACCCTCCTCCACTGCCTACCATAAGATATCGTTTCATCCGTTTACCCCTATGCAAAACAAGCAACAAAAGAAGACAGAAGAACTTTAAACTAGGACCAGGTTTCTTCTCTATTTCGTTCATGCTACTTATGATTTCTCTATATGCAAGGCCAAACTGGATGCTTGTCAAAGTCTACTGCGAGAACCAAGCAACTTCTTCCATCGTGGCAAGAAACAAAGTAAACTGCCTCACTCTTGGCTTTTCTTAATCTGTAGGTAAAAAACAACCAACCAATGAAACCAGCGGAAAAATAGCAAAAATTGAAGATTGTGTGCAAAGGCACAGAAGAGTTGGTAATTATCTAGATTACCTCATTGTTGTGCCATTACATCCCTTATAGACTACATCATTGAATGGTTTTCCATTACTATTGAAAGGTCGTGTGGCAAAGAAAATTAAGAATGTGTAGGAGGCAGAGGAGAGAGCTAGTACTATGCTTAATACCCAGTGCAGTGCCCTTCTGACGAAATTGTTGAATGCCTCGCCTTTCCTTTTGAAATGCCACGTGGTAGTTACCATACTATTTGGACCCACGTAAACATTGCAGCGTGTCGTTCCTCTGTCGTAATGGAATAGCCTACCTAACAGAACCATCACCCTCTGTATCTTTGAAACGCCCTTATCTTACATTTTTGGAGTGCTCCACAAAGACACATCTGTTGTTGTTGCCCGATAGTTCTAAAGGGTAGCATCACACTGCAATATAACTTCAAACAAGTCCAAACTAAAAATGATATATTCAAAAACCATTTTGGATCCATCTATCCGTAAGTCTTTAAGTGGAAATCAAAGCAATTAAATTGATAGAACAATGAAAATAAACAAAATCCTCGCCACCTGTTCCATGAAAATCTCTCTGATACCCTCCTCCACCACCCAGACCTAATGTCAATGAACAAAGTGTATTAATATGTGTTACTGGAGATGGCAGAGGCTTCCCCAAGTATTTTACACCAATGTCCAAAATGCGTTTGACCACTTCTCTGAGCTTGGCGTTCTCGATACGTAACTGCTGCTCATCAAGTGAAATCTCTCCCAATGTGGGTGAACCTCGACAGTTGGGACCATGTTATGTTTCTCAAAGCATTTCAGTACATCATGTTATCCAGACGAAGCTTCTCATCCTCTGATTTTAGCATAATCATATCCTGTCGTTCATGGTGACCCTTAAGCAATTGTATATAGACCCTATCATTTTCGGTATGCAAATATATTTAAATACAAATAGGCTGGTCTGGTGGTAGGGACTTGTTGCCCCGCATCCAACCTTGTTTATATAAATAACTGATAATACATTTACATAGTATTTCATTCTTTTTATAAAAATTCGTATTGTTTCTTGGATTGACATCTTCATGGTATTTTTGTTTCTACTATTCATCATATAATTTTTACAATCAGTATATTCTAAATCTTCTAATTCTTTTATCTATAGCTTTAAGCTATTTTTCCAAGAATAATAAAACAGGGGTTCTCCTTCATCAGATTTACTATCAATTTTTCTGTCGTTTTTTATATTTTTCAAAAAAATACATAGTCTATCAAAATTTGAAATCTCTATAGGAAGTTTATGTTGCCAGTATTTGTCATCGCTTCCAGTATTTTCCATGACTTCTTGTTCATATGTAAAAGAGAAAAACTTATTTAGCTCCTTGTCATAACTATTTTCCAAAGTTTGTCATATTACATGGTCAGATTTAAAAAAGAATGGTTATTTTTGCAATTTATCATATTTCCTTGTCAGGACTATTTTTTAGAGTTTGTTATATTACATGAATGGTTATTTTTGTAAATAAGTAATAGTACATTTACATACTATTTCATTCTTTTTAGAAAAATTTGTATTGTTTCTTGGATTGACATCTTTATGGTGTTTTTGTTTCTACTATTCATCATATGATTTTTACAATTAGTATATTCTAAATCTTCTTATTCTTTTATCTATAGCTAAAAAAAACTATTTTTCCAAGAATAATAAAACAGGGGTTGTCTTTCATCAGATTTACTATCAATTTTTGTGTCATTTTTTATATTTAAAAAAAAAATACAATCCAACCAAATTTGAAATCTCTATTGGAAGTTTATGCTACCAGTGTTTGCCATGATTTCTTGTTCATATGTAAAAAAGATTTGCCGTGACTTCTTATTCATATGTAAAAAAGAAAAACTTACTTAGCTTCTTGTCATAACTATTTTCTAGAGTTTGTCATATTACATGGATTTAAAAAAAATGGTTATTTTTGCAAAGTTTGTCATATTTCCTTGTCAGGAGTATTCTTTAGAGTTTGTTATATTACATGAATTGTTATTTTTGCAAAGTTTATAATATTTCTAAAATATAATGGGTATAAGCAATGTATATAGTTTATTTCATTTTTCTCTATTAAATTTTTACTTTTAAAATATATTTTTAAATTTAATAAAT
>APFE030616155.1:215972-234158 GCA_000404065.3 Pinus taeda | reverse complement strand
AAGGAGGTTTTGTCATTTGAATCATCCAAGAATTGTTCATTTGTGTAATGTAAAGGTGGTTGCCCCCTCGAAGAGGCTGAATTCTAAGGCATTGATCTCTCTTTTCTATCTTTTTGTGAGCTAGTTTCATAACATTTTCCATTGGTTTTCTATCCATGTTAATATTACTTCCAACACGATCCAATAAGTTTTTACTAAGAGAAGACACAACCATTTACTCATACCTTTTAATTTTCTCCACCAATCGAAGTCTTGAAAGTGTTCCTGCATCTCCTTTTCTGTTTTCTTGTCTCTAGCTCTTTCACAAAGTGAGTTTCATTTGGTTGCATACCGACAACTTTACACTCACACAAGTAATTAATCCCAAAATTATGAGATTCTCATGCCTGTGAAGATGCTACCAACACCTTTCTCTCATGTTGATTTGTATAGATCATCTCTTCATCACTATCATTACTGTCATCATTGTCTCCTTCACTGTCATCATTGTCTCCTTCCCCAAGGAGAGATCCTTTCTTTGGTTCACAGATGTATTCTACACCTTCATCCTCAACCTTTCGAAGGGTTAATTTCTCAACAAGCAATTCTCTGACAGGCCACTTAACACTTTTTGCCACATAAATTCCTTGTTTCAAATCTTTTCTGGTTCCTTTATATACCGACTTCTTCAAATGAGTGAGTTCTGCGTTCATCTCAGCCAACTCTATGTCCATTTCTTCTTTACTCATTCTTTTGATTCCAACTACTTTGGCTCTCTTTTTTCTCTATCTCTGACTTTCCTCTATACCCCTATTATGCCTATCAATAGTCAATTCCATTTCTTCCTCTAGTGAACTTTACTTGTTCATTGTTGAGCTGCAACTAGCCCTTTCTTTCATCTGTAACAAGTCTCCTTCATGCCTCACCAAAATTTTTGAGTTTAGCCTTTTAGCATCTATTGATTCTTTCCTCGAACCTTCCAATAACTAGAAACTCTACCCAGCACCCCTCTTGCTGGAATTGTTATATTTACGACAACCCTACCCACAATCACAATTGTGGAGCTACCTCAACAACTTCTACCCAACTGCAGTTGGAAGTTGTTCTCAGATTCTCCTGAACACTCCTTGCTCTAGGCTACTACATCTTCAATTGCTCACTTCCTTCTTTCATTCAGTAATTTCATTTATTGTTGGGAATTGTCAACTTTACTCATCTGAGAGTTCTTATTTCTTCATCTTCTTTAACATAGCTCATGTGCTATGATATTGATACAATTCATTCTACCTTCTAGCAATTTTGCTGCTTCTATTGACTTGTACAATCTTTTTGAAGATACATCAAAGTACCTTTCAAACCTGCCAATTTTCCTTCAAAGATGTCTTAAAACTAATTTCCATTCCATCAGTTAAATCTTTGCCAAATGATTCATCTGTTCACTATTTCATTTAATCTTCTCCATTCAAAAGTCTCCATATAGTCGGCAACTTTTCTTCTTATTACGATTAAGATTCAATTTGAAATTCACCTATATTTACAAATTCATGACACACTATAAATTCTTTCTGATAATCTGTTGTAAGCAAATCCTGTCTTTCTTCTGTAAATTCCAAAATTCATTCCTTGTAGTGGTTCTTCTTTCAGATCTATCAAACCCAATATCTATTCTTTCAACCATCAATACCATTGTCTTCAACAATACTTTAAGCAATCCTTAATCATTAAAAGTCTTCAAATCATTTAAGTGATTTCAGTCATAATAATCCACTCTTCTATTTGACTTTAAATTCAAAACTTTCTACTTCAATTTTTCTTTCAAATCAAACGAATGGTTCAATCAACTTAAATGAAAATTTCATTTTCTTGAAAGGAAATTTTCACTCCCTCATTTTTCTTCAAACATCCAAACAAATATCTCTACTGACAGAGGATTCACCTTTTCCTTGTTCTGATCTCGGTGTCCTCTGAATTAAATTCTTTTGAGATCTAATTTTAATTTGATTGTTCTAACATGCAGATATCTCCAATCTTTAACATTATTGTACTTCTATGCAGAATCATTTTCTGCTCTAATACCAAAAATGATGTCAGGTAACTGACATCCTTTATAATCTCCCATGTGGACCTATGAATTATGGGCCACATATACATCGAAAGCCTTTGCATTGGTGGATTTTAACTAAAACTCAACCAATCACCAAAAAGAGAACTAACACAGAAGCCGCCAACGAACATCGGTCCCACTCTGAACGTCGAAGACCGTACTTCAAAAGAAACCAAACTCCTGATCATAATTTATTGGGTCCACCCTTTCCACAAATATTATCAAATTAATTATCCTTCGTTGATCTTACCCTTCAATCTGATGGTTAATGGTCCACCTGATGAACAAACTAATTGGTGATCCTCCACTGTTTGATCAAAGCACACTTGATCCAACGGTCAGCAGCGATATCAGACGGGGATCTTGCATGATGTTTACCCACCCTTATGGAGTCGATAAGGAATATAAGTGCTTGATGTATAAATGTTCGGGTCTGATTTTGAAATTAAAGTTGGATCACTTTATGACTTGATATCTATTGGATATAAGAGGCCATCAAATCGATCGTTTGCGAGACTTCAACTAGCACATGGCTTGAAAATGTCTTAAATCCTGCAAATGACTGTGAACTAAGAGGTTGAATATGAGATCAATGGCTAGGAGTGAGTGCGGGGCATTCGCCACGATCAAGAAATCTATACTCTCCTACGCCCACAGTTGCTGACCACCATCGGATCTACTAGCCAACAGATGGTCCTCACTTATTTTAGGGTTTCTTCATGAATTTAACAAGTTCTACCAAGACTTAGCACATCCACCAAGTTAGTCGATCTCTAAACTATATACTCCAGTTTCTTAAAACATATCCAACCTCTTAACTATTCTCTATAATTACTTAGGATTCAGCATATGATATATGAAACCAATCACATAAAAAAAGGTCACGCAAAACAATCTTTGTACACAAACTCCTTTTGTTCATAACAGTCTTTACATAATGTACAGAACATCTCATGCTCTGGTCTGTTCTCTCTTCTACATATCTCTCACTACACTATCTAACCTCGGTGTAACACATTCTGCATACTCTAACACACTCAATACTAAATTACACAAAGAAATACACAATCCACACTATTCATATTGATAAATATTTACAGAAGGAACAATAACACTCGACTGTTTCAATTCATCCCTCGCTCATCCATCCTATCTTTCCATCTAAATCTGACCCCTCACTCATTCTAAAAGATTACAATTTATACAAAATGCAGATTCATGAACCCATTTAGTTCAGATCCAGAAATCTTTTATTCTTCCCTAAAGAATCTCCTCACTCCACTCTTTTCTCAAACAAATGCTAATTTAAGCTTTCAAATCCCTCATATGCTATTCAAACCAGATAGTCTAACTACTTAGCCTGATCTCCACTATTGGTCGGATAAATCGATCTTGCAGACAAGAGCCATCTCCCTAATATCAAAAGATAGTCTAGCAACAAACAGACAAACAAATCTATCTTTCTCTAGACATATACGATTTATAAATAAATATTATAAAGGTGTTAAGACCCTACCCTAGATCCAATGCTTGTTCATAGTAGCCATCCTTCAATTGTCCGAAAGAGTTACCTTTGAGGACCTGCAATAAAAAATAAGCAAACATTAAATAGCACCTGCATAGAAAATATCATAAATCATGTCTATTATGGTGATCAAGGAATCCATAAAATAAACCATGAACCAACAAATTACTGAGAAAAACAAACTTATTTGTATTAACCTTGAAGTAGAAGAACCTTACAACATTTTCAGCCTTGATGTTGAACAAGCTCTTCCTAGGGTCTGAAACAAGAATTTCCTTTACTTTGACAAGCCTCGCACTTTTCCAAATGAGATCATAGAGTTATGTAATCTCTCCTCATAAAAATGCGACTAAGAAGACTAAGTTCCAACAATGTTTCACCTCAAAAATATTTAGCTTCTAACCTCCCCAGTAACCAGCCCAATGCTTCTTTTTATAGTGTAGGGAAGGAGGTTACAAGTCCACCTATGAAGGGATAGAATCCTCCTTCAAAGTGATAAGCTCCTCACATCAAGGGGTTAGCTCCTGAAGGTATGGGATGCATGAACCTTAAGAGATCGAACTTGCCACCTCAAGATTCCTTAGAAGCTTATAGAAATGACTAAAAGTGGGTTTTTAGAATGTACTCGCCCCTTTTTAACTTTTATAGGGGTCCGCACCCATAACACAGAGACAGAGCAGTCAAGTACATAGGAGACATGACCATTAGGTGTGTGACCATAGGTAATGCAAAGAGAAAGTGCAGAACTAGAGTTTTAGAGACTTTTGAGGGCTTTCTCTTATTTTCAAGGCATGATATAAGGAACTAAGGCTTAAGACTTGCAAAGGAGGAAAGTATGAGTGGTAATGGACTCACACAAATTGCAGAATGTCAAGGTGAAAATTTTAGTGCAACAGATTGCCCAGTAAAGCGCGAATTCTATAATAATGAAGATAGAGTCTGTCATTTATGAAGACTGAAGTACTTTATCATTTCAAGGATCATCCCGTGGACACCCAATTGGAACCTGTAAAAACATTCAATGCAATATATATATATATATATATATATTATATATATATATATATATATATATATCATCGCTGAGGTAGGCATTCCCATACTCAGATCAAAACTGACTAGAAAACTGACCAAATTGTTCTGATACAGGAATGATTTTGTAATACATGAAGAGTATAGACATGTGTAGACACAGTATGGGCGCAACCATCTATTTATGAATAGTCCACTGTATAATGAATAACAAAATTCCTCACAACTTGGATGGTAGAAACTAGATCCAAGGTCTTGATTTCTGCTTCCTGAGCTAGTACGATTCTATCCATGTGGATGAATGTGTCGAAGTCGAACATGGTAGAAACCACTTGATTACCAGTCAATGATGTGAACTATTAACAAGTGTGAGAGAAACCACCAGTAATGTCAATGGCTCTCAAAGTACTCAGTACAATCCATGAAACGTGAATAAATGAGTTGAAGTCAAACATGTCATAGAATCCTTTGATCGAAGGTCAATGATGCAACCTATCATCGAAGGCGAGAAATCTGCCATTAGGGCATGAAGATTTCAAGGTACTGACGATTTCTAGATCAACTTCCTAGATAATAAGCTAATGTCGATAGAAAGTGATGCGTCATAGGCAAGCCCACAACACGAAATCATAGATCAAGTTTTGAAGAAATATATCGGAAAGGACTGACTTAGGGATGGTCAAAATGGATGACAGATATTTTGCAGATGAATGGTTTGTTTGAACTGCTCTCTTGAACACATAATTACACTGCAGATGACTTGGTGACAATTGACCCAAAGCCAATACCTAGAAACTGGCTAAAGACTTTCAATGTAGTTTAATTAACTATTAGGCAAAGGATTTCCCGACCTAGGTGAAAAAAAAGTGTCATGTTCAAGAGTGGTTAACAGCTTTTCCAAAAAACAAAGTGTAACAAACAGGTTCATTTTTCTCTCTTTTCCACCACCATTTCTGCAAAGTACCTCTTTATTCTTTGACAAGCTTGAGGAGGATAACAATTGCTTGTTTATAAGCTCATCCTTTAGATGATTCCAACTTAGTTTAAAATTTGAACCCTAAGAAGGAGTGGTTCATTCCTATTTAAAATTGAACAGGGCCTTTACTGTTAAATTTTAACGAATCCAGTATAGAAAAACTCGGTGTTTTTCAGTTGTAGGGAGTCAGAAGAAAAACTTAAGAAAACTCCATGGGGGTCCTTTTTCATAAATTTGTGTCCCTCGAGCCCGAAAAACTGTAAAATAATACTTGAGAGAACTGCTTGACCATTACGATCAAGGAGTATCTTTTATAATTAGTGGCCCCGATCCAAAAAAGTAAAAAAGTGATCAAAGACACATCATTTTATAACTAGTATCGAACTTGAAACGACAAAATTCTGACGATCTTTTCATGTTTATGCGGTCAGAAAAGAGCTGTAAGTGGACTGCCCTTTTAATTCCATTTAACGAGTTAAAAAGGAAAAAAACTCGGCAATCTTTTCATATTTTACGAGTCAGAAAAGAGCTTAAAGAGGATTTCAATGTTTCACCTTTTCGTAAATTTTGAACAATTCTGAAAAAGTGATAAAAGTATGCTCTTTGTTAAAAAATGATCAATTTTCCTGAAAATCCAATATTCTTCACAAAAACTTAAAACATTACTCATACCTGTTTAAGATAAATAAAAAAGTATTCAAAAATTTACCTTTTTAAAGTGAAAAATGAATAAATTAAAAATTCATTTATTCGAAAAAGCTTATAAAAAGGACTTTTCTAACTTCATTTTTACCATTTAAGTTTAGAGTGAGAAGTGAGAGCTTTTGGGTAAGAAAGTTCCTCTGAAGATTCTGGAAAATCTGTCCGTCAAAATCGAAAAATGTCAGCTCCAAGTAATCCACATCCTCCTTAGCTTGCATTTCATCTGTTTACATTTTTATTTTAGGCTTTAAATTTGGTTTTTGAAGGTAAAATAGGTTTAGAAAGTCACTTGCGGGGGTCTGCAAGTGCAACATGTGGCCCCTGCAGATCCTGACTTTTTTCTATAAAGAAAAAAGTTGTGGGTCCGCACCTATTGCTCACAACTCGTGTGGACCTACGCACTGTGTGTAAGCAATGGGTGCGGACCCCGCAATGAAATTTAGAAAATTCAAATTTCTCCATTTTCGCCCAAAATTTTTCGAACTAGCTTGTTCGAATATGTCTTTTTTGCATTGTAGGACACTCAAAATGCTTATTTGGAGAGAACACGATCTTTAGGATGTAGATCTTGCCGTAATAAATCATATGCCGACATTGTACGCATTGAGAGCAAGTGGACTGTTTAAGTTCTGGGCCATACCGGGCATGAGGGCCCAAGTAGATCTCTTACAATGGTTGGTAGACAGAAGGAACATGCAAGACCAATGCTTCATGATTAGTGGCCACCAGCTGGAAATTGAGCTAGAGGATATATATTTTTTGACTGGTTTGTCCAAGAGGGGTGAACAATTATCCCTTTTCGGGACTAGGCCAGGTTGTCAGTCTGTTCCAAGTCTCCCATTGGAGTTTTGCAATGATCAAACAAAGGACAAATGGATTGATATTAAAAATATCAACCATCCTGAGTTTAAGGTTATTGCAGTCACTATTACCAGGCTATGTATGAGTGCAACATTGCATGTGGCTACTGGATCCGAGATGCAGATAACTGTAGACTATTTTCGAGGCACCATATTCAACTGGTGCAAGACTGCGTTGGCAAATGTGAAAGGGAAACTAACCAGAGAAAAGAATGGATAGCTAAAAAACTTTGGATATGGATTTATCGTGGTCAGCTTTGCTCTCGAGAGGATCCCCATGTTAACCCCATAGCATATTCCTGTTGATGTTTGTCTTCCTCGAGAGCCTAGGATACTTCACTCGATTGCTTTGATGGCTCGTCACCCTGAGGAGGGTTCAAAGGTTGTTTGATTTATGCCTGAGTATTTTCGTTGGTTGAACAACCAACTTTTTGTGATTTAGGATTTTCCATATGCCAAGATGGATTATCGCAGTGACTCAGACATGACTCTTCCACCAAGAGAGCAATTGGATGATTCAGGTAAAAATCATTTTCAACACTTTCTAAGTTCTATTTTTTTTTTTTTAAATCGTCCAAAACTAACAATCAAAAGTCTTAAATGCAGAAGTGGGTCCACAATGACCAGCTGCTCTCTAGCCTTATGAGAGGAGACACCCAGTTGCAGCAGTATCGGCCCCACGGGACCAATCAGCAAAGATCCTGACCGACTTGGACCATCATCTAGAGCACTTGATAGTAGATATTCCAGAGACGGGCATAGATGATATTGCACTTAGGTTACATAGATATGTGATTGGGTTCCCAGGACATTTTAGGAGGTTGCTATGTAGGGTGGCCCAAGCAATGTTTTCTTATCGTGATCCTCACCAGTGATAGGATGATCTATTTTGTAGACTCACACGACATTTTTGTCTTTTAGTATTATCATGTTTGCCGATCATAAGGTTTTTTTCAACCTATGATCGAAGACGATGTATTTTTTTTAAACACTACTTCTATGCTATGATATATCATTATTACTCGCTATCTCGTGTAACATGTTATTGAATGTTCTTAAATTTACTATTTTGATTATTGCAAATGTTTATTTATCATACAAGAAGCAACTGCATCTGCTAATGTATTTAAATGTCTTGGAATATGTTGGTATTCAATGTAATCAAATTCACGTTCCAAGAGATGAACTCTCAAAAATAACCTTAATAACATGGGATTTATAATGGCATAAACCCTGTTAAGTTGTAATACAACGAGTTCAGAATCCAACCTAACAATCAAACTCCGAATCCCAAATGAGATGGATTAAGATAATAACTCAATCACTGCACTATACTCTGCAATGTTATTCATTGTCTGACCGAGGCTTACCCCATGCATAGATACTAACTCATCAGAGGGTGAATAGATAACCCAAGTTGAGGAAGAAATGTTTTGTGTATTACAACAAGCACCACCAGCAAAACCAATGTATGTTTGAAGAGATGTTGACATCTGCAATATCAAGAGTAAAATCAAGATAAGCAGGAATAATGATAAGAGCACTCTCTAAACTAAGCACACTTTTCTAATCTAAAACACACCAACTGTAAAGAAGCTAATCTAACAAAAAATCTCCACCCAGAATTTAAGCTTAATATCTCTTCAGATAAAGTCCATTTATGGGTTTACCCAAAGAGACACTGTCAAAATCTTTCAATTCATAAACCCCTTTTGCCAGCTTTCGCTTAACAATATAAGGACCATGCCACATAGGTATAAATTTTCCAGCCCCTAGCTTACCGTTCGCTTGATCATATAGTAAAACTAGGTCTCCTAAAAAATTAGGAGGTATAACATTTCTATCATACTAAGCTTTCACTCGTTTTGCATGAGTTTCGTTTGCTATTGTAGCAGTGCGTCGATTCTCATCTAGCTGAGCTAAGTACAAAAAATGTTTCTCATCTTCAAAAGTAGCTAGGAGTAATTCTATGGCTAACTTTAATTACGAAATTTTGCATTTAATAGGTAGCACTGCTTCCAAACCATAGACTAGTTGAAAAGGAGTGAAACCTGTTGATGTTTTTACTGAGGTCCAATATGCCCAAAGCGCTGAAAATAGCATGGTATGCCAATTCAACTTATGAATACCAATGATTTTTTGGATCATAGTGACTAAAACTTTATTGATAGCTTCAACCAGACCATTAGCCTGCGGGTAATACGGAGTAGAACTATCATGGCGCAGGCCAAGTTGATCTGTTAGTTCAGTCATCATGATATTTCAAAAGTGACTTCCATGATCAGTGATAATAGCATGAGGAACACCGAATCTAGCAATTATTTGATTGAATATGAAAGTTGCAGCAATTTTCCATCTACCGAAAATGTAGGCATTGCCTTAGCCCACTTAGTAAAATAATCTACCACTGGGATAATATACACATGCCCCCCGGTCGAGTGAGGGTTACATGTAATAAAGTCAATACCCCACTTTGCGAAAGGACCAACAACAATTATAAGGTGGAGAGGATCGGGTGGAGCACGCATCTTACGATCAAAAATTTGACAATTGTGGCATTTACGGACTACATAGATACAATATTTGAATAAGGATGACCAGAAATAACTAGCGCGCAATATCTTTTAGGCTGTGGCATACCTAGACATATGACCGTGACATGCTCCAGAGTGGCAGTCATTCAGAACCTTTTCAGCTTCTTCATGAGTTAGACAACGTCGGAAAATAGAATCCACCCCTCGATGATAAAGTGTATCACCAATAATATTGTATTGTTGGGATTGGAAACGTATTTTCCGTTGCTGAGATCATGGATTTCAGGCCGAAAAGATTGGGTTTGGAGATGAACAATAATATCTCCATACCAAGGGTCAAGAGTACTAATAAGAAACAAGGATTCATTTGCAATTGGCTGCTCCACCACAGTTTCAGTATCAGTATGTGAGAAATCACACATCAATTCAGCAAAAACCAAAGATTTCTTTACCTTGGATTTTTTAAATTCCAAGTCAAATTCCTGCAGGATAACTATCCATTTGGAATACTTGCCCCCTAGCAATTGTTTGGTCAACATATACATCATAGGGTTACAATAAAAAATTATCATGGTTTTGTGTTATAAGATGCAGTGATGAAATCGTTGGATAGCTTGAACAGCTGCCAAGGCCAATTTCTCCACATGCGAATATTTAAGCTAAGTTGGATGCAGAGTGCGACTAAGATAGTAAATCACATGTTTATTATTGAATTCATATTCTTGAACTAAAGCCATTCCAATTGTGGAATGAGAAGCTGCGAGGTACAAAAAGTAATATTGGTTGTAATTGGGAGGATGCAGCAACGGTGCATGGGTTAATGCATGTTTAAGTGCATCAAAATATTAATCAGCGATCTCATCCCAAAAGAATGGAGTATTATGTTTCAACAACCTGGTAAAACCTTTCGTTATCTCGATGTAGTTAGGAATGAAATGACATAAAAAGTTTGCTTTCCCTTGCAAACTTTGGAGTTGGCGAAGAGTCGAAGGAGGAGGTAAATTGATGATAGCTTCAACCTTCGAGGGATCGACATGAATGCCAGCTTTTGAAATGAAAAATCCCAGTAAGTGACCCGTTTCTACACAGAATACACATTTGTGTGGATTTAGCTTAATTTGATAATGCCTACATCTCATTAAGATAGCTCATAAATGAGTGAGGTGATCAGCTCTATGTAATGAATGGGTAGGTAAATCATTGAGATAAGGTTGCACAATGTTCTTGACGTCATGAAATGCGTAAGACATAGCCCTTTAAAAAGTTGCTCTAGCGTTCTTCAATCCAAAGGGTAATTTGCAATAGGAAAATTTCCCCCATGGAGAAATGAAAGCTGTTTTAGGTTGATCAGCAGGGAGTATGTTGATCTGATTGTAACCGGAAAAACCATCCATAGAGGAGAACATTTCACTACTGGCACAATCATCAATAATTTGATCGATATAGGGGGTTGGATAATTGTCTTTAGGACAAGCTCGATTAATATCCCTATAATCAATACATATTCTTATCGTTCCTTGCTTTTTATTAATAAGAACAATATTTGATACCGAATTGGTTAAAGGAACTAGATAAATGAAACCCGCACGAAGTAATTTTTCAACTTCAGCATTGATAGCAGCGACTTTTCTTGGATGTCTCTGACGCAAACGTTGCCAGACAAGTTTAGCATTCGGGTAAGTTTTAATTTCATGGACAACAATTGATGGATCGATTCTTGACATTTCTTCATATGAACAAGCAAACACGTCACATAATTCTTGAAGTAGGGCTTTACAAATTTGGATTTCATTGTCCATACAAGGAGCACCTATATGAATGTTTTCAATAATTCCAGGCTTAACTGAAATGTCAATAGGAACCGTTCGAGAGATATTTCCCAAATTAAACGCAGAATCAGAATGTTTTAATGGATTCTATGGTTCTTTGATATAGTCAGTAGTAAAAATAGATGAAAAATTATTTTCAAAATGATCAATCTCAAGTAAAAATGAAGATTAGTGATGAAGATCTTCCCATGGTAAATCATCAACAAACAAAAGTTCACGAATCTGCTCATCAGTATGAATAGGATCAGAAAGTGTTATTGTAGCTAAGGTTGATATCAAAAGTGATTCCCCATGGACCACATTCATTGGATTAGTTTCGGTTGAACAAGAATCAGAAAACCACTGTATAGCCTGATATGCAATTTCAGAGGGACTCAAAGGCATCGCGCCACCAAATGAATCCACCTCAAAATCAGAAGGTACAATCCAAGGATCATCAAAAGAAATAGTGCTTGATGAAATCATATGAATAGTTGCAATAGAAGGTGATACATTAGGAGGAGGGAAGGAAAACGTTCCTAGTAAACCAGAATCTTTAATCAAACCTACTCCAACATTCTTGTAAGGGATAGTTGTTTTATCGACGTGCTGAATACTATCTGTAGAGGCTGGGTCGGATGAGAAATAAGTCAGCCGGTCTATCGTAATGATCTTTCTGTTATGAGGAAACTTGATAAGCCGAAAGACTGATGAAACAATAATAGTGATAGCATAAGACCAACTGCGACCCAGGAGAGGGTTGTAATCTAGAGGGGCATCAACCACTTCCACATCTAGATTTATGGTTTTGCCTTTCACCCCTATAGGTAAATCCTCCAAAATATCAAAAGGATGGAACCCTCAGCCATCAAAAGCCTTTAGAATTGTCGGATACTAATTGAGTGTGGGAGAACCAAATGATCTCCAAAACTGGATCAACATAATACATGTAGAAGCTCCTTCATCAATCACAGTCTGAAAGCAAGGCCTGTTTTTTACTAACACTGGAAACTGGAAAGCCATTTGATGAGGAAGGTGGGGCATACTATTCTCTAATTCAAAGATTATTAGGTTCGAGTCCTGTATATGAACAGCTCCTATAGCATACAATAGTAATTTACGTTGCGCTGGGCATGATTGCTGCACTTCGAAAGCTGACATTGCTGAAGCAAAAATAGCTAAGTCTTCAACAATGTTATAATTCGGAGCAGCTCACGCATGTGGATTGAAAGCTTATTTCCAAAGTATACCTTTATCAGGTGGTTTGATTACTAATTCATGGTTGTGTTTCTCGATTTGTAGTGGACCGAAACTAGGAGAAGGTGAAGTTGATGTGTTTGAATTAGAAGATTCTGCATCTTTACCACCAATAGGATTTTTACTACCATAATCTTGCGATCGCGTCGCAATCGTGACATGAGACATCATCATAATGGGTTCTTCTGAGGCATTCAAGAAAGAACCAATCATCTTATTGTCTTGAGTAGGAAAAGGATCCTTCACGACAACAGGCATTTGAGAACCTTTAACGATTTTCGAAACCTCTGCTCGATATGGGCAGTCTTTGGTAAAATGATCCTCATCGCAGGTGAAACAAGGATAGCGAGGTTTATATTTTTCATCAGTAGATTCACTTTTATCTATTTTATCCTTTGAATTTTGTTTTTTTTTCTTCTTCCCCTTCTTTTTACTACCAAATTTTGATTTGCCGTAGATGAGTCTACGACATGGATATTAGCAGAAATTTCAACGGAAGAATCGCCTGTCAGGGAATCAGGTAAAGTTATTATAGGAGAAGAATTCTTTGAAGATTTCTTCTTACTTTTAGTATTAACTGAACCAATCATACCATTAGCAGCATGAGACCGTGAAGGAGCTATAGTTATTTGACCGTGTTTAGGAAGATCATAGATTTTTTCATGTAAAGTACTTGACTACATATAAACGAGGTCGAGGTACTGAGCCTGAGCAATGACTTGCTCTTCAGTGACTACTCCTCCCTTAGCTGCATCTTCAGTGATTTTTGGTAACAATGATTTAATGAACCATGCTGCTAAAATTTGATCCGGAATGAAAAATTTCACTAAACGCCTTCTACGTTGCCATTCATGAATATGATCGGAAATATATGTGCACGTGGATTCTTTTAGTGAAGTTAACAATTCCGTGCCATTGTCGTATTTGACAGGCAACTAGAAATGAGTTAAGAAAGAAGTGGCTAACTAATTAAAATTATAAAAAGAGGCTCGTTTTAACTCAATGTACCATTTGGCAGGAAGACCAATAAGAGTTCGTTGAAAAAGACGTAATCAAATTGAATCATCAATGATTGAATTAGATGCACACCAGTGGTGATAAGTCATAACATGATTTGACAGATCCTCTCCGGATTTAACTTCGAACTTTGGGATATCACTGGGCAACTTACTAGGCATTGGCGGCCAATACGGAAGATAGTAAATTGGATCGTTCATAAGGCACAACAAATTAGGTAAATACAAAGTTGCAATAAATGGTAACTAACAGTTAGGGTCCAGAAAACCTTGAGTAACAAGACTAGCCTAGGAGGAGGATATCCAAGATAACCTAGAATTAGATTTGCATTAGGAATGTTATAACCTCCTGGGAAGCCAGGATTAACCGGACTAAACTAGGGTTGTTAAGGTTGTTGATAAGTATAGCCAGGATATGGTTGATACTAATAGAATAGGTTTTGTATAGTAGGACCAAATTGATACTGTCCCTGGTACGGTTGATAAGTGAATTGCGGTTGACTTGTGATAATCGTACTTGGACCAGCTTGTCCTATAGGCATATGGACCGAAGTCTAAACTATAGGTCTTGACTGTGGCACAGAGACTTGAGGATTTTGTACTGATGCAGGGACAGTAGAAACCAGAGCTACAGATACTCCAGAAATAGGTGTGGTAGGTTTAACAGAAGTTGCAGCAGTTGCAGTAGCAGTTTGAGGTGGAGTCTACGGTGAGTTAGGCCTAGGCTGCTGAACTAAACTAGGTGCAGAGGTTTGAACAGTAGGTTGGACAAGTTACTGGGTTGAACCAAAAACCAAAGGTTGTCCATGTTGATTAGATAACTACACATTAGGTTTTATAGTCTATTGAGTTTGAGATGAATCCCATGCCATATTTATTCTGGAGTATGGACCCACAAAAGGTTGAGCATATGGAGTACCATAACCTGATTGAACATAGGGCTAATAATTAAGCAGTACATTTCCAACTCCTTGTAAAAATGATTGACAAGATTGTGGTCGGAAACCTTGAGTTGGGTACTGACCTTGAGGTTGATAACCCTGATGCACATATTGAAACTGGGGTTGACCTTGAGGTATGTAATGAAACTGGGGTTGACCTTGAGGTATGTACTGAGTCTGAGGTTGACCTTGAGGTATCTACTATCTTGAAGGTATGTACTATCCTTGAGGTTTCCCCCCAAGCAGTAACTGACTTCCTTGAGGTTGCCCCCCAGGTGGTAACTGACTACCTTGAGGTTGAGGATTTGGAATACTACCAGACATCATAAGGATTTCTTTTGCATTCAATGCTTGAGTTCCATTACTACCATTTGATAACTTATGTTCAATTGGTCAAGGAGATGCTCTTGAGAAAGTACCAGTGAGTGACTGGTACCCCAAAGGAATAGAAAGACCACCATATAAAAATGTTTTCGGTGATTGGGAAAACATAGATGACTGTCTTGACATGATCGATGAAGGATAATAACCTCTTGGTGTAGGATGAGAAAGAATTCGAGGTGGTGAAAAACTAAGACCCGAGTTTTCTAAAAAAATTGTCAATGATACATACCAAGCATCACTCCTAAAAGGACTATAAAATATTGATTCACGCTCCCTAAGATTTAAAGTTTGCTGGTTTTTGGGAAGAGTTACGTCTTCGTCTGGACTATCAAGTTCTTCAATAGAAATGAGGCCAAAATGAAGATTTTGAGTAATGATGTTCCCTACTCTAGGTGAATCAGGACCACTAGAAATTTGAGAAGCAAATCCTAAAGTTGGTGTAGCAGCAGGTTCAGTGTCAGGCTCAGAAATGCCAGGTTTTTCAGCTAATTCACTAGAAGGAGAAATACTACCAGTAACTTTGGAAAATGAAATTGGCTCTTGAATATACTTTGTTGTTTGTATTTGATAATCAAGATGAACAATTAAAGATGACTATCCGGCTCCTGGCGATCCAACTCTACTGTCACTAGGTGATACAAGAGCTCGTAGCCTTTCAAGCTGGCTTGGTGTATACTCAAGAGGTTTCCCCTGAAGTTTACGAGATTGTCTCGGTAATTTAGCCATGAATAAATATTAATTAATCACACTCAAACAAAGAAAATTTCAATAAAACCACCTAAAGTCTCTAAAGAAACAAACACTTGAATCACATGCCTAAAAAATCTAAGAGTTCAAACCACACACAAACAGTAACTGCTCGTACTAAAATCACTAGTTAGTGATGAAATCCAATGTAGTAGAAGTTTAATACAGAAAGGGCGGTTGGAACAATTACCCCGAAAACCTACTTAATGAAACAGACTGGCACAAGTTTCTTGACAAAACCATCTTGAGTGAACAGAATCCCCCAGAGAGTCCAAGTGAGTCTAGTCGATGTCTGCTCCAGGTACAGTTAGATCCTTCCTTCAATGTCACCTTAGGAAATAATCTTAATTTTATGGACACTAAGGTTACCAACAACAACAAATACAACTAGGGGAATAGTCTACGATCCGATCTACGCGTAAGGGCAGAGTAACAAAGCTCAATCCCCTTGAAGGCTCCTCAACATGGTCAATCTGAGGTTCACCAACAAGTGACCCCAGACTCCTCAATAATGGTTAATCTGAGGTTTACCATTTATAATAAACACAAATCTTCTATCTTTCCCAATGAGACAGAATTGATTGTCTCAAAGGTTCAGACATGATCTCATAATTGGCTCCTTTAAGAGAAGTTTCAGAATTTATCAATTACAATTGGATTTATTTCCTACCACAAGATTTATCTACTTGTTTGTTTTAACTATCTTAGAGAGTTAATTACTCCCTACTCCAAGATACTAGCCTAAGCTATATTGGTGATAACAACCCTAGAAATAGAAAAGATTACTAGATCAATTTTAATTAAGTCTTGCTTTTATGGGTTGTTCTTTAAGTGTATAGGTATGAAAAGGAAAATTTGATGGTGTGAAGACTCGACTCCAAAACACTAAAAGGATGCACCTAATATGATAAGAAATTCGTTTTTCTTTCAATGAAATTCTAGCTAAAAGAAAGAGTTTGAGAATGCAATTCTTTAAGAAACAATTCTTTCTTTCAACATGGAAATGAAAAGAAAATCTTTTTTTATTTTTCAATATAAACTCAAAACGAGACTACTAATTAATGCTCACAATAAATCCCTTTCTCTTTTCAAAACTCGAAACTACAAAAACAATTTGCTTCAAAAGAGATCTATAGATTCTAAAAAAAACACTCAAAAATACAAAAACTAATTTTGAAATCTAAAAACCTTTAAAAACCCAAATTGAATAAAAAGCTTCAATTCTTTTTTTAGGATGTTTTACTTAGTTGTTCAGTAAACTAAGGATTGATTTGCTCAGAATAACAAATCAACCAAAAACATCCAGATATGTTTTCTTTTGTAAAAATGAAATTCAAAACTTATAACAAGGCTTGATCAAAGATTTGCAAGGAGAAAACTAAATCTATTTCTCACAAAGGACAGATTTCACAACCAAGCTAGACTCATCAAGAAGACAAAAAGACACCAGGGTGATCTAAGGTTTCTCAAGATTATGATCTTTGAGTCACTATAGAGACCAAGTGAAAACCACTCTAGGCATGCAAAACTTCTAGAAAATCATCTAAAACAAAAATACCATCGAAACTCACTCACAAGAGATTTTTGATAGGAAAAATACAGATCTGGGTAGACACTAAAAATCTTAAATGAGACCTAAACTTAACTGGCATAAAATATTTTATGTTTTTCAAAAAAATTTACAGGGTCCATAGGCTTCCAAAAGAAATAGGTGCGGTCCCACTCTATTTACTAAAGGAAAAATGAAGAGATGCCCGCACTATCTATAAAAAGAAAGTGCAGTCCCCTCAAAACTTCAAAAGAAAGCAAAAAACAATCCAGATTCTAAAAACTATCCAAGCCAGCATACATCAATCAAAAACCAGAAACGAAAACAAGTTTCTCAAGTCAAAACAAAGGAAAACCAAAAATTAAAAGCCTTCCCCAACGGAGTCGCCAATTTGTTGGCCGGACAAATTGATCTTGCGGACAAGACCAATCTCCCTAGTATCAAAGGATAGTCTAGCAACAAACAAACAAACAAATCTATCTTTCTCTAGACATATATGATTTATAAATAAATACTATAAAGGTAGAATTGAGGCTTCTGTGATCCATGTCAAAATTACGAGAGATTCTTCAGTGTAAATCACATAAAATTTCATTTGTCGACGTGTTTCGAACCAACTAGTGTGGTTCATTGTCAGGACAAGTTGAAGAAACAGATCTAGCTTAGCATGTTAAATAGTCTGAGCAAAGACTCATACAGTGAAAATTGATTAACGGCTAATTTTTTACTTAAGGACCCCGGTCAAATTTTTACTCATAAATTTAATATTATT
>APFE030616155.1:158239-188919 GCA_000404065.3 Pinus taeda | reverse complement strand
CTAATGGGAAGACACTTCAAGGTAAAAACGGATCACGATAGCCTTAAATACTTTTTAGAAAAAAAGATTATCCTCTGAAGAGCAACAAAAGTGGGTCACAAAGATGTTGGGTTATGACTTTGAAATCATCTACAAAAAAGGGAAGCAAAATGTGGTGGCAGATGCACTCTCAAGAAAGGATGAGGATGTGGAAGCATTGTTGTGTGCCATTTCTATTATCCAACCAGATTGAATAAACGAAGCAAGGGAGGAATGGAAGAATGAAAGTGTGGGCACTTATTCGAAAGTTACAACAAGATTCCAGTACGTCTCTGATACATTTAGCTGGCAAAATGATTCGTTATGGTACAAAGATCTCTTATACATCTGTAAGAATTCCCAACTCAAACAAAAGATTCTTATGGAATTGCACACTTCTCCCTTAGGAGGGCACTCAGGATTTTTAAAAACTTACCACAGGGTTAAGAAGGAATTTTTTTAGGATGGCCTTAAATCGGATATTCAAAAGTTTGTGGCGGAATGTTTGGTTTGCCAACAAAATAAAGTTGAAACAATTAAGACCCCGGGTCTATTACAACCTTTATCCATTCCAAGCCAACATTGGGAGGAGGTTTCAATGGATTTTATCACAGGTTTACCCAAGTCTGAGGGAAGGAGTGTCGTCATGGTGGTAGTTGAAAGACTTACCAAGTATGCACACTTTTGTGCATTATCACATCCATTTAAAGCCAATACAATTTCTACTGTATTTATGGAAACAATTCAAAAGCTACATGGAAACCCAAAGATTATTGTAAGTGATAGAGATCCCATTTTCACTGGAAATTTTTGGACATAATTATTTTCTTGTCTCGGTACTCAATTAGTTCATAATTCATCTTATCATCCTCAATCTGATGGGCAAACTGAGATAGTAAACAAAAGTTTGGAAGGATATATTAATTGCTTTGTATTTGATAAACAAACACAATGGGTCAAATGGTTTCCTCTGACTAAATGGTGGTATAACACTTTCTTCCATACAGCAACAAAAATGACCCCATTTATGGCACTTTATGGATATCAACCACCATCCATCACATCATATTTAAGAGAAAATTCTAAGGTTCAAGCAGTGGAACATCACATCGAGCATCAACAACAAGTCCTCCAACTCTTAATGGATAACCTCATGTTGGCGCAGAATATAATGAAACAACAGGCAGATCAACGTCACAGTGAAAGAATTTTTGATGTAGGTGATTGGGTATTCCTATGGCTACAACCATATAAACAAATGTCCCTCAAGCGAGCTAAGAAGGATAATAAATTATCACCAAAGTATTATGGTTTGAACAAGGTGTTGCAAAAGATTGGTACTATGGCATACAAACTGGAGCTTCCTGTAACTTCTCGACTGTGCCCAGTTTTCCATGTTTCATGTTTAAAGAAGGTTATAGGTGACAAGCTCCCAGTTCTAATAATATTGCCAGAACTTGACGAGGAAGGAAAAATTATATTGGAGCCGGAAGCAGTCGCGAAAGCAAGAACTCGACAACTACGAAATCGATCAATTTCGGAGTATCTCATCAAGTGGAAGAACTTATCCGCTAAAGATTCCACATGGGATGATGAGAATTTTATACGGAAGCATCCAAAACTACTCAAGCATTGAGGACAACACTTTTTTGAAGGACAGGGGCATGTTAGGTCCCTATAATACTAGTGATTACCCCATTATTGTGGTAGTTGTATCCCTTATTAACATTGTTGTGCCCCTATTGTCCCCATATTGTTATTAGTATGCCCCATAGAATCCCTCTATTGTTATTTTTGTGCCTTTATATTATTATTGTTAGGTCGGCTGGGTTATATTGTGACTCCTTAGACTCCTATATATAGAAAGGAGGTTTTGTCATTTGAATCATCAAGGAATCATTCATTTGTGTTATGTAAAGGAGGTTGCCCCCTCGAAGAGGCTGAATTATAAGGCGTTGATCTATCTTTTCTATCTTTTTTTGAGCTGTATTCATAACACGTAGTTAATAAAATAAAAATGTAAGTGAAACTTCCAGTTAGTGACCAAAAGTACATACAGTTATGATTTGTTATGCCAAAACTAAAAGAGGCAATATTTTTAGTTAATTATTTTAAGATAACAAAATAATATCTCATTGCAAGGTTAGAGAAATACTTATGTCATTCTTATATGCAATTGATAACATTAATTAAAAAAAAATATATATATATATATATATATATATATATATATATATATATATATATATATATATATATATATATATATATATATATATATATATTTTATTTATTTTATTTTATTCTAATCATTATAATATAATATTTTAACAGAACAAAATTAATATTTTTTTTATTATTTTTTTTGTGTAAGGTGAATTTCATTATGACAAAATTAATAAATTTTATTAGAAAGGTTCACAAGTCATTTGAGTCTCTTACTTGGGAGACCAAACCATACCTAAAATTGGGCCCTTTAAAGGGCCATGAATCATTGATAATGTCTAACATAGCTAAACTTAAACATAAATATACTAGGAAATTGACCTTCCCAATCATCGTCATTAGAAAAAACAAGAGGAAATCAATAACCATCATCACAATCTATCACATGCTTAGGGAGCTAGATTAGAGTTTTAACCATCTATTAGAATAGGGTCAGCTGGGGTTGCTAAGGGGTTAGGAGTTTTTGGTAGAATGGTGAGGTGTTTTTCAATTTGTGTCAACTTTCAATGCATTGTTTCTAGTCTACAATCATAGTGCATAAGGTGGAAAAGCATGTGATTCAATGTTTATAATAAATCCCTTCTTACTCCCTGATTGTCTAGGATCGGACGTCCTGAGAGAAATTTAATTTTCCAATAGATATTGATGCAGGAGCATCTGAGTGAAGAGGCGATAGCTGGGAGATGTTTTTTATTTTTTCATTTTATTTTGACAAAAAGATAGGAAAAAACTTCAAGTTTCTATTTCATTTAGTTTCATTTTGTGTCATTTAAATTTAAGGTTGACTCAGCCATTGTTAGTCTTTGAATTAGAAAAAATAGGATTAGTTAGGAAATTGTTTGAAGAAACTATTTAACAGCTAAAAAGTAACTGAGGAACAGTTCCTCAAACTGTAAAGGAATTGCTAATAATGTATTCAAACGAAAAATCAGAGGGGATGGAAGGGCTGCCATCCAGAAAGGAGAGAGAGACCATAAGTTGTAACCCAAAATTATTTGAATTTCTATAGTAGTTAACAATTCAAATATGTCATTTGATAAAGTAGATTAAATTTCATTACGTTCTCTGTGCATAGATGTTTCAAGAATCAAAATGAAAGTAAGATAGTGAAACCATTTTTTTCAAAAGATTTGAACAAGCATCAACAATCATTCTGTAACAAGTAGCACTTCAAGACTGAGAACCAAATAGAGGTACACTAGCATATAGATTTATTTTCTCAACAAAACAAACCCCAGGTACTATTACATTCTGCATTTAAACAAAAGGCATTTCCTGTACATGGCATTTTCATTCTTCGTTCAATAAAATTCATTGTACAAAATATGTAATCTCGAAATCATGGAGGGTTCCAAACCCATGAAACCAAAACACATTACAGTCCATAGGCTAGGCTGAAATCTAATAGTGAGGGCATGAACACCTCATAGATCACATACAGACACAAAGGACCCAAAACCTTAAGGGTATAGACGAATTACAGACAAGAGCAAGCGAAAAAACAACTGCAAACTAGACACACAACAAAGCAAGCAAAAAACTGTTGCAGTGATGGAAAGACCCTACCCAGGTTTCCCTATGCCCGCAAACAGTCCCCAGGACAAAGTTGTGGAGCAGTACTTCCATGGAAGGGCCTGCACACCACCACATAGTAGGGAAGCGGTTAGATTGAGCCACGCAAGTCAAAAAAATAATAGTGAATAGCTAACCGGAAGGGGGAACAAGGACTTTTCCTGGAGAAGAATCGATTTCGTGATAGAGGATGAGAGCTGAGACCCGCAACAGAGGGTTTCCACCAGTGGAAGAGTCGTGGACACGTTGTGCCTGCTCACCATGGAGCCAGAGTGTTACGACCTTTAAAAACAGGGAGTGAAATTGAAATCGGAAGGAGGAGCTTACCTGAGACTGAGGGCACCGAGTTGTCCTGTGCAGTAGCCAAGCAAGGACCTGAGATTTGTAGAGCCGAACCATAACCAGACCTAACATCAACAAAAAAATCACCACAAACATAGTAGAGATGAGCTTGAAGCAAATAATAGAGACAAAGAGACTTGTGAGAGGAAGAAGTCCTGAAACCCTCCAAACACCAGAGCACTGAGTTGCTAAAGAGAATGAGCAGAGGCACAACAACGACAGACCATGGAGAATGAGCAGAGGGACAACACCAATAAACCATAGAGAACCAACAAAGCACAATAAACCACCATATGGAGAAAACAAGGCATGATACTTACCATCCATCACCAATACCAGGTGAAAACACAGAGCACCCAGAGAGCCAAACCATCGCAAAGGAGCAATGACCTCCAAACACCCTTGGTGAAAGTGATAACCCATAGTTGTGAGCCCGAGGTCAATACAGAGGGCAGACAACAAACATTAAACTGTAATAAAGCCACACACCAAAAACCCTACCACCAAACTTAATTCAAAACCAAAGATTTAAACGATCACAGCCACGTGTCCCTCCCCAGTATGATCACCAATTTTTGGTATCAGAGTAGGTTGTCCTTTCTCTCAATAAAAATGAGGTAGGAAGAAGGGCTCAAGGAAGAGCCATAAGAAGAGTAGCAGATGAAGGGCTACAAGAAGAAATTAGGAATTTAACTGCACATCTGGTAGCAGTGAAAGCAGGAAGGCGTAGAGATCCAAAAGGTGGGGATGACAGTGAGGAAGAAAACATATCCATGATAGATGGGTTAGATGAAAAAGGACAAGAAATTAAACTATTGAGGTTAGTCTTTTTGGCTAGCAGCAAGCCAAGACCCGAGTTCTCTAATTATGATGGCAGTTTCTCCACAGAGGCATTGCTAGACTAGATAAGTGAACTAGATAAATATTTTGAGTATGAAGAAATCAGCGAAGACAAGAGGATCATGTTTGCTGTCACCAAATTAAAGGGGCATGCAGCTCTATGGTGGGACAGTGTACAAACAAAAAGGAGGAGATTAAACAAACCATTGATTAAAAAATGGAACAGGATGGTTTCTAGAATCAAGAGCAAGTTTCTGCCTAAAGATTATCAAATTTCCCTTTATAGACAAGTATAGAACCTAAATCTGAGAATGATGACTATGAAGGAATATATTGAAGAATTTTATAAAGTTAAACTGAGAGCTGGTTATGTTGAAGATACCCCTGAGAAAACAACGAGGTTTGTAAACGGTCTACGGATGGAGATCCTAGATGAAATTAATATTCTTTCCCCTAAGACCTTAGAGGAAGCTTATCAGAGTGCTTTGAAGGTGGAGGAAAAGATTGATAGGAAACAAAAATGCCAGAAGAGGACGTGGTTCTGGTAGATGTCAGGGATAGACCTTTGGCAGAGGTAGGGTTGCCAACAACAATGAAGAGGGAAGTAGTTTGAAGACTTCGGGACAGAGTGAAAAGGAAGGTAATGCCAAAGGAGGAAGGTCATACCAGTGAGGAAGAGGTAATGGTAGAGGCAGAGGAAATGCTTATTAGTGTTACAAGTGTCACAAGTGGGGACACAGTCCTTTAAATGTCCTAAAAATGAACAAACTAGGCAGAGGGGAGCATATGTCACTCAGCCCGATGAAGTCGAGGCACCGCCATAGGAGGTGGAAAATATGCCAGAGACTAGGGAAGCCTTGGTGTTGAACAAGGTATTATTGAAACTAGCTAAGGAAGTAGCTGATCAAACACACAGGAAAGCATTGTTCCAGACTGTATGCAAGTCGCATGGGAAATGTTGCAAATTAATTATAGACAATGGAAGTACTGATAAAATGGTAGCTACTAAAATGGTGGGAAAATTGGGTTTGAAGAGGTTGAAGCACCCAACTCCATAGAGGGTGTCATGGTTGCATAAAGGCCACCAACTACCAGTCGATGAGCAGTGTGAAGTAGTGTTTTGATATTGGCAAGTACAAGGACAAGGTGACTTGCGATATAATGCCTATGGACATGTGCCATATTATGTTGGGTAGACCATGGCAGTATGATAGGAAGGTTGTCCATAACAAGGCAACAAATTGTTACAAGTTTGTTTAAGATGCGATAAAGCATACCCTAGTGCCCATGAGTGAAGAGGATGCTGCAAAAACCAGAGGGGAAAAAACACTACTGTTATGTGGAAAGGATTTTCTGCGATATTTGGAGGATGATCAAGTGAAGTATGAAGTTGTGCGAAGGTGAAAACTAGTATTGATCCATACTAAAGTCACTGAATTACCTAAAGAGATACAGGACATGCTACAAGAGTTTAGTGATATCGTGGTAGACGATCTACTGGACGAATTACCACTGAGGCAAAGCATTAGTCACCATATTGATTTTATTCTAGGATCTAGTTTGCCAAACAAGATTGCCTACCGAATGAGTCTGAAGGATAACAAAGAAATCTAGAAGCAGGTGTAGGAGTTGTTGGATAAAGGACTGATTCGGGAGAGTTGAAGCCCTTGTGCAATTCCAACTACTTTAGCTCCCAAGAAAGGAGGTGAGTGGCAAATGTGCATGGATTCCCAGGAAATTAACAAGATTACTATCATGTGCAAGTTCCCTTTACCTTCGATGGATGATATGATGCATTTTTTGAGTGGAGCAGCATAATTTTCAAAGATAAACCTGAAAAGCGGCTACCACCAAATCATAATTCGAGAAGGTGACGAGTGGAAGACAACTTTCAAGACTAATGAAGGCTTGTACGAATGGCTAGTTATGCCATTTTGATTGAACAAGGCCCCTAGCACATTCATGTGGTTGATAAATGAGATGCTGAAGGAATTCATTGGAAAAATTGTGATTGTACATCTGGATGATATACTGATATTCAGCAAGACAAAGGAAGAGAATTTTCGACATGTGAAGTATGTATTGGAAAAATTGCAGCAAAATAAATTACTGATAAATTTGAAGAAATGTTCTTTTTCAAGAAAGACTTAATTTATTTGGGATTTGTGATTTCTAAGAATGAACTAAAAATGGATCAGGAAAATGTTGCAGCCATAGTTAGTTGGCAATCCCCCAAAAGTTTATTTGAGGTACAGAGTTTGCATGGATTGGTGAGTTTTTATCAGAAATTTATTAAAAATTTAAGTGGGATTTGTGCACCCATGCTAGACACCATTAAGAAGAAAAATCAGCCTGTCCATTGGACAGAAATGGTAGAGAAGAGTTTTTAGCTGCTCAAAAGAAAAATTACTAAAAAATCGATTTTGAGATTAGCAGACTTTAACAAACTTTTTCAAGTTCATTGTGATGCCAATGGGACAACCATTAGTGCAGTACTCAGCCAAGAGGACAAGCCAATAGCCTATTTCAGTGAGAAACTAAATGAAAGTAAGTAGAAGTACACGTCTTATGACAAGGAATTTTATGTAGTGGTTCAAGCACTGAAGCATTGGAGACATTATCTGTTGGCCAATGAATTTGTCTTATTTTCAGACAATTCTACATTGCAGTATATTATGGAGCAGCATAAGATGAACCATAAACATGCGAAGTGGGTGGAGTACTTGCAGAGTTTTACGGTTGTGTTGAAACACATCAGCGGTCAAGCCAACAAAGTGGAAGATGCATTAAGCAGGAGGAATTTGATCCTACAGGAAAGTACGATACAAGTATTAGGATTTGAACATCTTAAGGACTTGTATGAGGCAGATGCAGATTTTAAGGAAGCTTATGAAGCTTGCCAAAATCCACTGTTGAGAGATAACAGTTCATGGCTGGACTATAATATGCAGGACAGGTTGTTGTTCAAAGTAGGGCAGTTGTGTATTCTGGAATGTTCTATGAGAGAGAAATCAATCCAAGAAAATAATAATGGAGGTTTAGCCAGACATTTTGGCAAAGACAAGACCTTGGATCAATTGAGTCACTTTTACTATTGGCTGGAGATGTGCAAAGATGTACAGAGGTTTGTGACTAGATGCAAAGTGTGTCAGCTTGCAAAGGGACATAGGCATAACACAGGGTTGTATAAGCCCTTACCCATTCTGAATAGACCATGGGACTCTCTCAGTTTAGACTTTGTCTTAGGTCTATCAAAGACACAATGGGGATTTCATTCCATCATGGTGGTGGTGGATCATTTCACCAAAATGGCACATTTCATTCCATGCAGGAAAACCAGTGACGCCACACATGTAGCACATTTATTCTTTACCGAGATAGTCAGATTACTAGGCTTGTCGAAGTCTATTATTTCAGATTGAGACGTTAAGTTTACAGGACATTTTTGGAAAACCATGTGGAAAAAATTAGACACCAAACTAAACTTCAACTTAGCTTATTACCCACAGACCGATGGTCAAACCAAAGTGGTTAAATGAAGTCTGGGAAATTTGTTGAGGAGTTTGGTTGGAGAAAATTCTCAACTGTGGGATCATGTACTTGCGCAAGTAGAATTTGCTTATAACGATTCACCCAACTGAAGCATGGGTAGTAGTCCTTTCCAAATCATATGTGGAATGCACCCACGTGGAGTACATGAGTTACGGTATTTGGGATAGTTGGAGCACAGGAGTGTTAATGGTGAAGATTTCACAAAGGCAATCAACAATATTCATGAATAAGTGAAATTAAAATTACAAGACAACAGCCAAAGATACAAGCAGAATGAATATTTGAAAGGGAAGGAGGTACAATTCAATGTAGGATACCTGGTATTAGCACACCTATGCAAGAAGAGGTTCCCTAAAGGCAAATACAAAAAGTTGAAATGGAAAAGATTTGGGCCTTGCAGGATTCTTCGGAAGTTTTTTGCGAATGCTTACAAATTGCAGTGACCACCACATATTGGAATTTCACCCATTTCCAATGTGGCAGATCTGTACTCCTACACTGTGGTAGATGAAGAAGAGAGTTCGAAAAGACGAAAAAAGGACACCCAGAAAGAGAATGATTCGTGGATTAAACAAATTCCCCTAGCAAAGCCTCTAGAGATCGAATAGATCCTAGATACCAAGGTGGCTGGACGGACTCGAAGGAAGGAATATTTGCAGTACCTAGTCAAGTGGAAGGGTCATCCTATTGAAGATAGTTCATGGTTAGACGCTAGCCAAATTCAAAGCGTCAAGTACTCTAAAGAGCTCATGGATAGGAGCCATGAGTTTAATTTACCCTAGGAGCCTGATGCAGGAGCATCTAAGTAAAGAGGCGACAACTGAGAGATGTCTTTTATTTTTTCATTTTATTTTGACAGACAGAGTGGAAAACACTTTGAGTTTCTGTTTCATTTAGTTTCATTTTGTGTCATTTAAAATTAAGTTTGACTTAACCATTGTTAGTTTTTAAATAAGACCAAATATAATTAGTTAGGAACTTGTTTGAAGAAATTGTTTAGCAATTGAGAAGTAACTAAGGAACAGTTCCTCAAACTGTAAAGGAATTATTGATAATGTATTGAAAAGGAAAAATCAGAGGGGATGGAAGGGCTGCCATCTAGAAAGGAGAGAGAGCCCATAAATTGTAACCCAAAATTATTTGAATTTATATAATAGTCAACAATTAAAAATCTGTCATTTAATAAAGGAGATTAAATTTCATTATGTTCTCTGTGCATAGATGTTTGAGGCATCAAAATGAAAGCAAGACAATGAAACCATTTTTTTCAAAAGATTTGAACAAGCATCGACAAGCACTCTGTAACAAGCAGCATTTCAAGACTGAGAACCAAATAGAGGTACACCAACATATATATTTCTTTTCTCAACAAAACAAACCCAAGGTACTATTACATTCTGCATTTAAACAACAAGCATTTCTTGTACATGGCATTTTCATTTATCATTCAATAAAATTCACTGTACAAAATCTGTAATCTAGAAATTGTGGAGGGTTCCAAATCCATGAAACCAAAACACATTACATTCCACAATTTAGGCCTAAATCTAATAGCGAGGGCATGAACACCTCAGAGATCACATATAGACACAAAGGACCCAAAACCTCAAGGATATAGCCAAATTATAGACAAGAGCAAGCGACTGAATAACTGCAAACTAGACACACAACAAAGCAAGCAAGAACCACTATAGCCACAAAAAGACCCTACCTAGGTTTCCCTAAGCTCACAAATAGTCTCTAGGACAAAGCTGTGGAGTAGTGCTTCCATGGAAGGGCCTGCATAGCACCAGAGAGTAGGGCAGCATTTAGATTGAGCCACGAAAGTAAAAAAAACAACAGTGAATAGCCAACTGCAAGGGGGAACGAGGACTTTACTTGGAGAAGAACTAATTTCATGATGGATGACGAGAGCTGAGACCCGCAATAGAGGGTTTCCACCAGTCGAAGAGCCACGGACATGTTCTGCTTTCTCACCAAGGAGCCAGATCATTAGGACCTTTAAAAACATGAAGTGAAATTGAAATCGGAAGGAGGAGCTTACCTAAGACTGAGGGCGCCAAGTCGTCCTATGCAGCAGCCAAGTAGGGACCTGAGATTTGCAGAGCCAAACCATAAATAAACCCAACATTAACAAACAAATTACCACAAACAGAGCAGAGATGAGCTTGAAGAAAATAACATAGACAAACAGACTTGTGAGAGGAAGAAGACCTAAAACCCTCCAAACACCAAAGCAGTGAGTCACTATAGAGAATTAGCAGAGGCACAAGAACAACAGACCAAGAAGAATGAGAAGAGGCACATCACCAATAAACCATAGAGAACCAACAAAGCACAATAAACCACCATACGAAGCAAACAAGGCATGATACTTACCATCCATTGCAAAGACTAGGTGAAAACACAGAGGACCCGCAGAGCCAAACCATCGCAAAGGAGAAATGACCTCCAAACACCCTCGATGAAAGTGATAACCCATAGTCGCAAGCCTGAGGTTAGTACAGAGGGTGGACAACAAACATTAAACCACAATAGAGTCACACACCAAAAACCCTGCCACCAAACTTAATTTGGAACCGAAGAATTAAATGGTCACAGCCACGTGTCCCTCCTCAGGATCGCCACTAGATATTTATTGCCTACATGTGCCCATTCACTTTTCTCGTTGTATGCCCTATGTGTGGGATCCATTGTTCCCACTATGCCCTCACTTCTAAATCAGAAAGGAAGGTTCTTTGTCAAGAGGCCTCTCTTCTACTCTTCATAGCTCCTCCTGCATATGCATATGAATCTATTCATGGTGACTAGATGCAATGCCTACAACTCTACTATGAAAGCATGAGTTCACTTGATGGGCTCTTTCTTCATAGTATGTTGCCCCTCTCCTAGTTTTACCTTTCCCTCTCTCGGCATGGTAAGAATTCCTCTAGCCCCTGGTTTTGAAAGATAAACAATGTTTTAAGTGTTGTAATTGTTATCAAGCAGTAGATATCGTTGGCTTGAACAAAGGGGAGCCCTTGCTAACTCCACTACCCTGTTGCTTTGCATCCTTGTGACTGCTCTGTCATGAGTCACTTGATATTTTTCTGGCACTTTAGCCCTCCAAATGATGCCCCCCAACCAGAGTCTAGGCATGGAATTCCCACCCCCTAGTAACCACAAGAAACAATAACCATGAGACTTTATTCCTCACTGCCCAACCATATAAGAGATAATTTTTCACCTTCACCATCCCAGGATAAGTTCTCATCTTTCTCTTCTTTAGCCACATATATGGCTCACCTTCCTGAACCAACCTCTCCTAATCTTATATAAATTATATATGTTAGGCACCACTCTCTCATATCCAAGGCCAACCAATAAACTCAGAACCATAGAACAAGAGTCCAAAACCCTTCTCTATATTCTTCTATTCCTTAGGTGGTAAGTATCAAGCCAGTTTTTGATAAGAATCCTATCCCTTCTCCATTTCCCATCCATGAAAATAAGAGCAATACCTTTTATAAGGGTATTACCAAATACAATTGACACTCTAACAACTAATAAGGGGGTCTATATAATTAATTCATACAAACAAGTTTCATAACCATTCACATTAGAGATCTCGAATTTTGAATAGGGAATCTGTGGAGAGAGCGTGAAAGTGTTGCAACCTATGTGCCCAAACCACCCCATCCTTGTCCCTTCTCTAGCTTGCTTCTTATGTATAGTTATGTGTCGGGAACATGCCTAGACCTTCCACCAATGACCCTCAAAATCTCTTCCTCCTCTATAGGTGAGATTGACTAACCCCTCACATTCCCAATTAGAGATGAGACTCACATTGCAGTTCTCCACCTTCACAAAGGAGAAAAACTACTGAAAATTGTAATTGACCTCAGATTTAATTTTCTTTACAACCCTAAACTCTGCCTGGCGATGCTCAATTACCCTCTTGCCACTAGTGCACTCCAAGCTGCAACATTTCCCAAGCACAAAACTATCAACAGGGTTTGCAAAAAGAACCACCCTGTCGCATGGGCCATGCCATTTATTTCCATCATTGAACATCACATCCTCTAATGAATATATGTCAACATTAATAGAAATTTCAAATGAAATATATTGTCTAGTATAGATCTTTTGTCTTCCATATCACCTCTAGACATTTGTGCTTGCTCTCATCGTGAATATGGCGTCCTCCTTGCATCCATCAAAACACCATCATCCATTGTTTCTCTCCCTATTATCAACCCCAAAACAGTGTAATGATCCAAGTAAAAGTTTGTGACATTCGTTAGAAAGTGTGTTGCCACGTCCACTGCCTATTGATTAAATCAAGTCGTGGCAACCCACTCCCATCCTCTCTCCATTGGTCACCAAATTTAAAAATATCAACTTTATTAATTAAATAAACATAAAAATAAAATTAAACAAACATGAATTTTTAAAATTCGAATTTTTTTAAATAATAAAATGTTTACTATTATCCTTTTATTTTAAATATTAAAACATTAGATAGACACCAATTGCATTAACTCTAAACATACTACATGGTTTCCGTCTGTTAACATTTGAACCCAACTTTGTTGGAAACACTGAAAACATTATAAAAGTTAAATTAAATACTTTCAGTGCGACGATTATTTTAAGTACCTCTACGTGACAGTGATGTTTTAAATTTTGCTCTTTACTTTTATATTTCAGTGAGGTAAATATAAAAGTAAAGAACAAAAGTCACAATCACGATAGGAGAAATATCCCCATCTCAAGATGTAATATACGGTTCCTTTCAACTTTCTAATATTTTGTATTTAATGTGAGTGTATGAAAACTTCAACTCCACGAAAAGTAGTTTAGTGGTTCAAGTTTTCCCTTTTAAAAAGTCTACTCGTATAAAGAAGCGCATTTAGCACGAATTGAAACTGTAGACAGTGATGTTTATTAGGGATGGAAAGCTTGGTTGGTTGGTGAAGTAAGGTGTTTGTTATTTTTTATTAATATTTTAAATTATTTAGTTTTAGATTTGTGAGGATGTAAGTGCATGATGCATTCATTTGCATAGCTTTATCTCTCCATTATATTCCTATGAAAAATGAATATGGAAAGAAGGAATTATCCTAGTGTGTATTAATAAAAGAATTAATAATGTTTAGGAAAGGTAAAAGCCTCATGTTTTCTTTAAATTTTAAAGTGGGCTTGTACAATAAATGTGGTAAAAGGCTTATGTGTTCTTTGGATTTTAAAGTGGGTTTCTACAATAAATGTGGTTTAGGGTTTAAATAAATGTATATTTAAATTTGTAGGGAGAATGGATAGTGGGGAGTGGGTGTATATATTAGTCCTGAGAATTTGATTTATGTAGATATTGATGGCTATTTACTTATTTCACTGAATCAATGGTCTTTTATATTTTTGGTAGTTGTTTTGTGGTTATTGGGGTCCCAAACTTCGAGGGTCATTTTAACGCTCCAAATAATCGTTTTTAGAAATTTTGTGGGCTAGAGGTTCTCATTACATGTCCTAAACCTACTTGAATGTTGCAATCCTTAGATAGTTATTTCCAATGAGATATTGTGTGCTCCAAATGGAGATTATATTCAAAAGTTGTGCCCCTAGGAAGTTGATGTACCAACTAACCACCTCATGGATTAGAAACCTTTTAGCAGTTCATCTCTTATGGTTAGGATTTTGGACCTCTAACACTTTTTTTTATACTATTAAATGGATATTATTTTGGTCGTTTGTAATAGCTTCTTCACAAATGCATGTAGTCGGAATCTCTCTCCCTCTTCATAGATAACTACCACTAATTTAGCCAGTTTATATTCTACAATATTTTTCTATTTTATTTATTAATGGAAGTTGGGTTTTCACTATATAGTTGTGCTCTCCATTATATGTCTCTATGGGTGTTTCATTTCCTTTCCTTCCTTTCATTTCATTACTTGTATGACTCACACCAATAGTATCATATAAACCTACTCCTTATTGTTTCTTAGTGCATGTCCCTGATCAGGTTAGATACAAAGAGTTCGCTCTCAAGCTAATTTCACTTCAGAACAATTGTTGTGACCAACCCAGGTGACCTCCTATATTGAACAAAAGAGAGATGATGGAGCTTAGGAATGAGACAATGAACAATTTCACCTAGATCCTTCAACAACTTCCACTAGCAATATAGGTATCTTCAACAATCAACAATCTCGGATGTGTGATACCCTCCAAGGAAAAAGTTATATTCGATATCCCCATATTTAAAGAAAAATAAATGCAGATGCTTTGCAGAAATGGTTAAGTATGTTAGAGGGCTATTACTTTATTCAAAAGAAAATTGTTAATGAAAAGATCACCTCCATGCTCCTGAAAGTCAATCCCCATGTCATATGTTGGTGGGAATGTTATTAGGAGAGACACAAAGAAAATGAGCCTGTGATAATTAAGGAAAGATCCACTTGGGTAGCTTTTTGATTCCATCAAGTAGGAATTGCACACTATAGGGAACTATGATGAGTAGTACATGAGAAAGATAACTTTGTGATAAGAGAAAGGCTAGATAGCGTCGAAGTACACTAATATATTTCCATACCTTGTAGTCAAAGATTAGTATTAGAGACTCCAAGTAACACATGATTTTGAAGTAATATAATGGGAAATAAAACCACATCCAAACATGGATGGATTTCTTGAACATCTTCTCATTAAGAGCCACTTATTGATATGATGTCAAAATTGAGCATAAATTAAATTAGAAGAATATCTATTTTTTTCTTGTCTATTGAAAAGAGAACAACATTGAGAGAAAATCTTATAGGGCCCAAGAAAGTATTTCCTTCTTTTTATAGAGGTAGTACTCATCTTTCAATATGTGGAATATTATCATATATGTCTTCTGATGAATGGAACAAAATAATGCTAAATAGAAAACACAACAACTCTTTTGAAAAGGCTCTCAAATAACAAATTTTATTTATAAGAACATGAAGAATATGATTTTTTCATATAATTAAACATGAATATGAAAACATTTCATCTAATGCGTCTACATTCAACAAATATTTGTCCTTCTTTCAAATGCATTAAGCTAGGGTCAACAATGACTTTACAATATCGAAATAGAGTGAAGATGGATAGGTCATAAAAAAATATAGATAAATGTTACATGAGTGATTCATTTCAATGTACACATTCATTCATACATTTATGAGGAGATATATCTGAAACAAAACAATAGACAAAAAATAATGTGATAGCCAAATTTCCTGTGACCTCGAAAATAATTTCATGCATTCTAAGATCTTAAGAGCATTGATGAAAAATCATGTGATTCCAAATTCTTGTTTGGAAATTATTTTTTAATAACCAAAAATGACATGTTCTCTCGGAAATAGCTCTCTGCGAGAGTTAAATAATATTAAATATTTTTTCCTTAAGGAATTGGAACTAGACTCCCATGAACCATATGAAGAAAGTTATCTGGAAAAATGAGAGAAATTGTTGTCAAGGGTCAACTTTAAAAATATTCAAGATAATTCATAAAGATATATTATCAATTACCTCAAAGAAAGAAAGTGAATTGCTCAAAATGAAATAAAGAACAACTATAAAACTGCAAAAGGATAATGTACAGAAGAATCCATCAACATATAAATTCATAAGTGCATGGTAATGTTCAAGTAGCTATTTCAATAAAATCTTGATGTGACAAGACTACTGCAATCACTTTTTAGAAGCTACATATTTCATTCCCCTATCATGAAAATTTCTAGAAGAATCAAGATAAAAAAAAAAAAAAAGTTCTAGATTAATCTAGTTGCTTAGCATACATAGACAAACCTACTGAAAATAAATATGAGAAGAAAATATGAAAGGCAAGTTCAAGCTGACTAATTCAGAAAAATCTTAGTAAGAAAAAAATTGCCATCAGGAAAAACCAAATAGCGAAAATATTCTACAATAAAACTCATGAGCCAAATGATTAGTTCCTCTTCGCCTCTCTTCCTATGTCTACTCGCTTGAACATGCTTGACATCTTCTAATAACCTTATCTTTATCTTCACAATTGCTTTACGGTTATGTTTCCATTTTATTTGAACTAAATAAAGATCCATTTTTAGTAATATGTAGTTAGTAATTCGTTTTTTATGCTAGGTTCAGCTTCAGATATACAAAAGTTCCATTTTTATAATTTGTTTTTCAAATAATTTGGTGAGAGGTCTAAGATTGGTCAGAAATTTGCTTTTAATTTTTAAATATTTATTAATAATTTTGGCCTATGATACCACTCGCATCATTTTATTCATCCTTTTACTTTTTTAATGAGCTCTTGTTTCCTAAAATTAGACACACATAACTCAATTAATGACCTTCAAAATTTCATGGCTCAACCAACATTGATTTGATCCACATAAATCTTTGTTTTTCGAATAATAACTCACACCCTATTCATCTCGCGTGCACTATTGGAGAGTATCAAGAATGATTTATAAAGAAATGGATACTCATATTACTTGTGTGAAGTAGAATGTGTCATGGGACCTTGTATATCCCACACATGATGTAGTTTTTTATCACCATCTCATTACCCAATCATCATGTTGTCATTTTCAGGTTATCTATGTCTAGAGACTTCCCTCCAAGTGTCACCCTATGATATTTCTATTTGGATGCCACGTGTTACAAAAAAATATACCAGGTACTTAGGATACAAAAGATGTGATAATTATTAACAATAAGGAGAGGTGTCAAAAACTAGAAAATAAAATAAAATAAGATAAGTGTGAAATGTTAGAGTAAATGGGCGTGAAATTTACTAAGTAATCAAAACATGTCTGGATAAATGAAATGAAGGTAAAGTATAACTAAGTAATACAAAATGGAATATGATAGGTATGTGGAGGAAAGATTAGTGTAGAAGTTAGGGTTGCATAGAGGTTATGTTATGGAAAACCTTTTGCACATCCGTGAAAATAGTTAAGTATGGAATGATTATGGTTATGTGTGTAGAAATGTGTGTGTGGAGTAATATGATAAATGGTCACAAAAATGACTAAGTTTAAAATTCAAAGCATAAAGTATGAATAAATAATAAAACATGGAATATGAGATAAATGAAATGAATATAAAGTATAACTAATTAATAAAACATGGAATATGACAGTGTGCGCAGGAGAGGTTAGTGTGGAAGTTAGGGTTGTGTAGAGGTTATGGTATGCAAAACTGTTTGCACATCCTTGAAGATGGTTAAGTATGAAATGGATAAATTAAACGAATATAAAGTTTAACTAAGTAATAAAACATGGAATATGAGAGGTGTGCAGAGGAAAGGTTAGTGTGGAAGTTAGTGTTGTGCAGAGGCTATGGTATGCAAAACCTTTTGCACATCCTTGAAAATAGTTAAGCATGGAATGATTATGGTTATGTGTGGAGATAGGTGTGTGTGGAGTAATATGAGAAATGGTCACATAAATGAATAAATTTAAAATGGAAAAGAGAGAGAGAGAAGAGGAGGTAAGGTGATTCCTCATTAAATATTACTAGTCATGAAAATGAAAAATTGAAAATAATGATAAAAAGGGAAAAATGGAGATACGTAAGGGAAAATGGTGATACATTTGGATTTTGATGTTTGTTTCTTGATTCTACAAATTGCTGGATGGAGTTTAGAAATAGAGCTATCAAACAAAAAGATAATCAAAATCAGTTTCCTTCTTTGATGATGTCTTTTCTTCTCTTCCTTCTATTGAAAGTAAAAATTGTCCTTGTTGGCCTTACATGAACACGATTAGGATTGAGTAAAAGCATGATGTTTTGAAATCAGTCCATTCAATGTGTGACATAAAAACAGGTCAACATTTAGATCCAACTGTGGATAGTGACCCCTTGTGGGTTACTAAGAACCTTGAATCTCACCAATTGTCTTCTCCATTATGAAATGAAGTGATCCCAAACTTTTATCTTGATGTAGGAAATTCTTATAAGGCATTATTTATTGAATCAAGAAAAGAAGAAAAAACTTCCTATTCTAACATACTTGGAGAGAAAGGCTACATTCAAGCATAAGTAGACTTCCAATGGAGCCACGTGCATAGCCAACTAATATTCTTGCTCCAACCACACTTGAGAGTCTCTAATTGTAATGATTGACTTGTGCCCAAAATTCCAAACACAACATATTGAAGACTATCTAATAGAATAACTTGCTTCATCTTCATCTATTGGAGCTTGAACCAGAAAGATTCCAATTTCTCAAGAAATTTATATCTTTGGAAAATAATTTGATTCCCCAATGGAGTCAGCAAAAATGTTGATATTTTTTTTGTTCATAGAAAAGAAACCAACATTAAGATAAAATCTCGTGGGGAACAAGTATCCCCTCATTTTTATAGAGGTGGTGCTCCTCTTTCAATATGTAGGAGGTTATCACATACGCCTTGTGATGAATGCAATGTAAGAATGCTAAATACAAAATCAAACTCGTATTCCAACAAGGATCTCATATAATAAAATTTCTTTCGAATGACATGAAGAATAATTCTATACAAATATAATTAAACATGAATAGGAATAATTTGCACCTACTAGATCTGCATTCAAGAAATATTTTTCCATTCTTTTAAAAATATAGGATCAACTATGACTTTTCAAGGTGAAAGTAGAGTGAATATGGACATGTCATCAAATAACATAGATAAATGTTAATTAAGTGATTCATTTTAAGGTGCAAATTTATTCATACATTTATGAGGAGATATATTTGAAACAAAGCAATAGAAAAAAGGTAATGTGATGGTCTAAATTGTGAGAGAACTCTAAAATAGTTTCATGCATTCTAGATGTTAAGAGCATTGGTAAAAACTCACAAGATTCATACTGTTTGTCTAGAGATTAAAACTTCAAAACCACAAATGACACATTCTCCTAGAACTAGATCTCAATGAGAGTAAAGTAATTGTACAAAATCCATCCTTGTGAAACTAGAACTAGACTCTTGTTGACCATAAAAATAATGTTATCTAGAAGAATGATACAAAATGTAGTCAACTATCAAATTTACAAATATGCAAGATACTTCATAAATTTGGATGATTAGTGACGTACAAGAAAGAAATGGAATTTCTCATAACAAAACAAGGAACATCCATAAAATTGCAAAAGGATAGTGTAAATAAGAATCCATTTATATAAATTCATTAGTCGAAGATAGCATTCAAGTAATTCTTTCAATAATATATCGATGTGATGATTTTAACAATGTATGCAACTATTAGATAAATTCTAATTAAATGACATTTTCTTTTTACATTCTAAGGATCTTATTCTAGTGTAAATATTGTTTTTAGAAAAATGGAGAAAACATAATAAGTCCTAGATTAGTCTAGTTTCTGAACATACACAAAATAACCTATTACAAAGATATATGAGAAGAGAATATGAGAGGTAAAGTGAACCCTTCTTATTCACAAAACTCTTGGAAAGGAAAATATTGTCTTGAGCAAAAACCCAATAGAAAAAATGTCCTACAATAAATGTGAGGAGCCAAAATATGAGAGCCTCTTCATCCCTCTTCCTGCTCACTTCAATGTGCTTTAAATATTATTTATAGTATTTGTGTCTTCTTTGAAACTTCTTTATAGTTATTTTTTTACCTTTTGCTGCAACTAAATAAATATCTAGTTTTAGTAATATGTAGTCAAGAATTTATTTTCTAAGACGGGTGCTTCTTCAGATATCCTAGAATTCCCTTTCTATAATTTACTTTTAAAATGATTTTGTGAAAGGCCTGAGATTGGTTAGGACTATTATTTTGGTTTTTCGAGGTGTTGTACATAATTTTGGCCTTCGATATCACTCCCATTATTTTATCCATTCTTTTGCCTATCCAAAAAGATCTTGTTTTCTCAAAACAAATACCCAAAACTCAAGTTATGGCCTTTAGAAGTTCATGACTCAAGCATATTTGATTTGATCAACTTTGTTTTTTACTAATAACTCTTCCCTTTTCATCCCACATGCATTATGGGAGAGTGTCAACAATGATTTATAAATAAATGAGCCCCTTATATTACTTATGATTGAAGTACAAAGACTCATGGGACACTGTATAGGCCACACATGAGCTTTTGGTTGCCATCTCATTACCAAATCATTGTGTTGAGTCATTTCCTACTTATTTGTATCCAACCACTACCCATGTGTTACCTATGATACATCTAGTTGTTTTCCTAATTGTGTCATAAAGAGACATGCCAAATATACTTAAAATGGAAACAATCCACAATATCTAATTTGGAGATGGTCATGCTTGGATAGTTGAGGTTACTGATTAGATTCACCTTTGCCCCAGATGGGCACATATATCTACCATTCCCTATGATGATATTTATTCGTCAATAATCAAGAACATAATTACATAATAAGTGGAAATAATCTTCTATTGATGTTTCGTATAAAATCCCTAGTTGCAGAGATGTGATTGGATTCACTACTTCGCTTCCAAAATCAAAAGGTGACCCAAGCATATGTGTACCAATGGTTAATAATTTTCCCATATTGTTGATTAAACTAGTTGTCACATAGATTGGACTATGAATGTAAGAAGGCATCGAAACTTTAGAATTGTAAAAGGAGACTTGTTTCAACACATATTTCCATAATGGAAACCTATATGTAGCACCACTAAAATCATACATAAGTGGTATTTTTCAAAATAAAAAGAGAACTATCTAGAAGTTTGTCGGTGTGGTATTTACATTTTCAAGAATAAAATGTGATAAAGTACATGTAGTCAGCAAGGATGATCTGATAGCAGAAGGGCCACAATTAGTATTCCTCAATTTTACAAATGCAACAACTTCACTTAGATGAGGACTCTTCATGGATGTTCCAGATAAGATCTTAAATTAGGAAAGCATCATCCTAGTAGGACCTATGTCAGGAGATTCCTTGATGGGAATCCATGCAGCAAGTATGTTCACATCTCGTGAACTTATCTATGACTGCAAGTTTCATTATAAGAGCTCATATTATGATCTAGATCAAAATAGATCATGTTTTGATCATCTTCAAGTCAGTAAAGCTAAATTGAAGAAAGACATTTAACATTTTATCCCATTAATATCTTAGGAATTTTGATTATTTAACTTTTAGAATTTAGATTTTAAGTTTTTTGTTAATTTAATTTTTAATAAGAAACTAAACATCAAAAAATTATAATTTAAACATTTAAAGATAAATTAGGTTTATTCTATGATGAAAGAAAATTTAAAGCTTAATTAGAACACAAAATAAAAAAATAAAAACAAACATGTTGGGTATCGAGTCATTCAGGTTTGCATGCAACTCAAGTGATCCTTTTGAGAATCCGATGTTATCAAATATATTGTCATATAACAATCCCATACTATCAAATATGAAAAGAAACATAAATGTACCTAAGTATATTTCAACAATTAACTGAGATCAAAAAAGACTTATGGCCGGAAAGACAAGAGATAGTACTGGAAATATAGACTCGTTAGAGATGGAACTATATACTAAAGAGAGATGTAGACTCGAATCGGGTTTTTCGACAGTGTGACATCATATGGCAGGTAGCCTGATAGATTGATATTCAATAATATGATCTCATAGAGAGTGGAAGACATATTTCCTAGAATAGGAGGAAGGCATCCTCTAAGATTATTGTTGGCGAAAAAAATAACATAAACCAAAGTATTTCCAAGAATAGAAGGGATTTAAAGATGAAATATGTTATTTTTGATGAATATGGCATTGAGATCTTTGTCAAACAATTCATTATGTAGTGCCCCCTCGAAATCATTGAACCTGATTTTCAAGTACTTCAATGATGGCATAAACAAAATGACCCACATAAATGAACCAACAAACCTGTTATTTATTTTGATGGTGGGGTTTATTAAATTAATTGTGGTCAATCAATCATGTTGTTGTCCATTTCGTAAATTTGATGAGACCCAGTCTCCTTCAATACAGTCGGTCCCTCGAAACCCATAAGTATACAGCCCAATTGTCTCATAATCGGTTCTTCTCAACATTTCCTCTAGAACAAGAGACCATAATAGAGTGAAAAAAACAAACCAAAGAAGATAGTGGGAGAAATATCTTGGGAGTATACTTGGAGGTTCTATGACCTAATGGAGAATCATACCTTTTGGATCCCAGAGACATAACTACTTTATTGAATGCATACTAGAGGTTGATCTTGACTCTAATTAGTAGTATCTTGAAGCTCATGGTGGCTATAGAATGAGCCCCCATTGGAAAATAAATTTTCAACAATGGTTGGGGAAGAAAGAGTGGTTCCATAGTGACGACCCAATAAAAGGTTTGTTGGGAGTTAGTTTTTGAGGATGCTAGATTCCAAGTTTTTCTGGTTTGTCAGAAAATGGAGGGGAGTGGGAGAAGGGCAGGGTTGGGTGGGGCATAAAGGAGTAAGTTTGGAGAAAGTTTTCAATAGGACTATCAAGAACAACAATAGGGCTAGAAGGAAATTATGATCAGAAACATTCCAAATGAATATAGGCAGGTATCTATTTGAAGTATATTTTGCTTTGTTTGTAATTGACTTCTATTTAATGCAAATCAACTTGTATTTGTTAGTAATTCAATGTATACACACAAGAAATTACATATTATTTCAAAACAAGTGTGAAGTAAAATAATTATTTTTGCATGAAATCTTACTAGTTCCTCTTTCCAATTTTATTGTTACAACTTCTTTGAAACAACTTTTGTTCAACTTCTTGCATTCACCAAGTGTGTGGAAATCATTATAGGTGGAACTCTACAAGTGTCATTAAAGAATTTCAGATTGACACTTGACCTATTCGAAGTAAAGGCCTGACACGAGAAATGAAGTAGAAATAGAAAACTAATTATTTGAAGGAAAAAAGGTCCCATGAAGGTAGAAGGATCAAAAAATTTAATAGGCAAGGTAGAAGGTTTATGGAACTACGTAAGGCAAAAGGGTTTTTGAATAGAATAAGTGGTGACGCTACCGAGTAACTACGAAATAAGAAGCTTGAGAAGCAACTTCCAATGTAGAAGGGTTATGGAACTAAGTAAGGTAGAAGGTTTCTAGAACTGAATAAGTGGTGAAGCTGCCTAGTAACCAAGGAATAAGCAACTCGAGAAGAAACATGCAACTAGCCACATTGAATCTCAGTCTAAAACCACTTTTCCACTCCCACTTATTCGTGTGTGAAATTTATAATATAGCCACTAAACATGAAACATTAAATGTTACTGAATTCAAGTGAAGTAATGTCAGCATTACCTCACTTGGAAAAAACTTCAACTAAATACATATTTTTATTCAATTTTATATTAAGATATCCAAGACTCTTACCTCGGGAAGAGGCCAAATAAGATGGTGAAATTAAAAATTTCGTTAAAAATAAAATATGATCTTCAAACTTTTGATGACATTTTATAAATTTGGCTAAAACTATGGAAGGACAATCCATTTTCATGGAAAGACAATCATTTTTTTGCAATCTTAATCGAATGACGTCAAATGATTACAATAGTCCTTGTCGCCCTTTGGGCAGGGACTAATAAGAATTATGTATACAAGATGTTGTTGATATTAATTAGAATGTATCTTCTAGATTCCATCCAAAGGAATTGGTAAATGATAACACATATCAAGAAGAGTATATGAATTTATCAAGCATTGTAAGCATTGAAAAAAATAATGTAAAGATGGTAAAATCTAAACAACTTTGACATTATCCTCCCAAATTTGTGTGAATAATACTTCGATTTGAACAAATCAATCACAAATTGTTGATGCATACGTGAATCCTAGTCACCACTATTTAGTTGTCATATATCTAGCACATCTTACACTTTTCTATGATCGGAATTTTTTTATCACTATTTCCAATAATGTGGAATCATAATGGAATTAAAAAAATTCCCTCCTTTAATAAGTTTTTAAATTTGTTTTAATTGTTTGAGTAAATTTTGGGTAAATTTTGTTGTGGAATTTTTTATTTTTATTTCTTTTGTGAATAGAGGAATTGGCAATTGGGTTGGTTTCATACATGCATGATATAATGTCAATTCCAACTACTACCACTATAGTCTCTAGGTACCTACATATGCCCCTTCTACAAATACATATAAGTGAAGGGATTTAAATATTGAATCTCTTGATACATAACACTTTATTTTTACGACACTTTCTAATTACACTACTCTAAAAACTTTTTCTATAAAATGATTTTTAATAATTGTTAATAACCTACATTTCATTAAAGGTAACATTTAATTGTCCATATTCACATTTTAATTTATTGCCCCAAGGGGAGCAAGTTACACATCAAGGTTGTGGATGTATTCATGTTATGCATCTCTGTATGAGAGTAATATTAATAAATATAATGAAATTAAGGGAAAAATAAATAGAAAGGGATGAAGAATAAACCTTTTATTTGCTTCACCTTATAACAAAGAATGGCTAAAAAAGGACCAAGGACTCCCAAAATCCTAATAGGATCAATCTAGATAAATGTATCAAGAAATATATGATCCATGGAATGTAAATCTATATGGGTGATGGATGAAACATATTGAAATTCATGGTTGATATTTTCCATTAAAAAAGGAGAGGAAATGTTAGATGTAGTAATATTTTTCTAGCTACGAGAATTGTTCTAGGTCTAATATTTTTACTAACCATTTAAAGAATAACTTAAAAAAAAATTTAATAGAGGAAATTTTCTCTAAGAAAAAAAATAAGAATATAAACAATGCTCCAAGGTTAAGATATATATGTTTTTTCCCTGCAGGGAAAACATCATAATTTTACGACAATTTTAAAAAGGAATACATTTACATTTTGCATCAACATTGAATAATTTTGAGAGTCAAGCACAAAGTATTGAGAGAAAAAAAATTCAAACCATTAAACACTAGAAAAAAATACGATGAAGATTTATAATAATAATTTATTTTTTTCTTTCCCTTCCCTTTCCGAACCTTTTATCAACTCCCTCAAGATGAGTCGACAAGAACTAACAATTATGTCTCAGTCACCACAGGTGGTTTTTCTTTTTTACGTTCAGAACTTCCTAGTTCATGTGTTCTCTTTGTGCCTCCTATCCCATCTTTCTAGCATACCAATACACCAGTAGAAACATATTTGTCTTTCATCTCAACAACTTGTTTATTTTGTACCAAATAAGATGTGCCACTAGTGGTTTTAGTATTCTTATTGTCTTGAGTAGGTATGGCCTCCTATTCTCCATCCTATGAACATGTGGGATCAAAAATTTTCTGACCTTTTTTGTTGCAATCTTACCCCTTTTTCTTCCTTGGGGTTTTTTGGCATGCGGAAAAGATTCTTGTAAGTGAAATATTTGAAAGCATGTGTGACATAGTGATGAGCCCCAGAAATGGGTAATTATATGGGTTCATTTTGCCTCTTAATTCAACTTAATCCACCATTCTCATTAGTTTATTGCATGTTTTTTAATATATTTATGCTAATAGAGTGAATTGGGTTAGTCATTTTGTCATGTAGCCTAATGTCTGCCTTATGCAGATTTTTTGGTCAATTTTAGACAAAGTCGAGGGATTTATGAGCAAATGGCAGCAAATACTCAAGGAAAACAAGGAAGAGGATTTGTAGGGGTGTCTCCTTCATTTATGACCCCTTTCCTCAAATGCTCCATCAGCAACTCGAAGCACAAATCCAGATTGATGCATCAAAAGGGACAGCCGAGCAAGTCAAGAGGGACTGCGGTTTATCTCTAGTTTTGGGAAGCTAGGCTCCTTGATTTTAGGAGGATTGTTGGAGGACTCCATTTGTATAAATAAGGAGGATTAGAGCCTCAATACTTTAGCCAGTCGTTAGTAGAATTTTCGCACTTTTGTGTGGTACTTGTTCAGCTTATTTTCAAGTTACTTTCTTAGAACAATTCATGTAATGTGACTATTGTTTTTGATAATGAAGATGAAACAGTTTTTGAGCCAACACTGATCTCTATCATAGGGCTGAAGCTCTTGGGTTGGGGCCCAACCCAAGCTGCATAGCACCTCTTGCTGTGTACTTATATTTTTTTGCTTCAGTTCATGAGTTAATTCCTGTTACATAGATTCATTTTGCTTTGTTGGATTAGGTTGCTTTTTATCGTTTGCATAGTTGTTTTGTTTTTTAGTTTCTCAAGTAGGTTACTATAGTGATAGAATAAGATTCAAAAAGGCCAATAGCAAACCCTGATCTCCTTTCTCCCTTCCCGGAACTATGATTTGAGGTCAAGGCACTACTGCTGGCAACCACCAAAAACACTGTTTTTGTTGTTCCATGCAACTTCTAGTGTGATGACTTGATTTGGAAAGATTGATATGTTGGTTCAGATTCAGTTGCTTAGATCATTTCGTATTCTTTTACTGTAGATCTCTCTACATGCTCTTTTGTTCAAAGGTTGATATTCAACATTTTCTGTTTGTAGGTCAGAACTTAGGTCAAGCTAGAGAAATTTCTATTTTCATAATATAGTTATTCCTTTCTTTGATAATTTTTTGTAAGTAGATGTGCAAATATCTTGCAGGACACCTCATCTCACCATACATCCATAAAATAGCCAAGACCAGCTCACTTCTCACAGATTTCCCAAGTCATTCGCAACATTTCTCCAAGCTGCCGTAATTTCTGCATTTTTCTCCATAAGCTTCCATCTTTCCATTTGAACAAATCCAACCGTCATGTTCATTTTTTATCTTCCTTGATAAGCTAAAAACACCTCAAAACCTTCATCTAGACTTCAGTTACCCTTTTCCATCAATTTTCCACCTTCAAAACTCCAAAAATAGCTCTGGGCTTCCTCTTGTAGATCCTCCTGTAGATCCCCTGGAGCCTCTTGTAGAATTACCTGTAAGTGGTCTTTCGAAATCTGATTGCAATGGAATTCTTCAGAAGGGTATTAGGGGCTTCTTAGGACCTCTCCACACCTTCCTCCACCTCTGCAAAAGCCAACTCCATCTTCCTTCACCACCAAATGTCTGCATAATTAGAACTAGATAAATCAAAAGCATAGTAACTCCACATAAAAACACTCAAAAGCACAAAAAGATGTTTTCTTCTAATTTATTTTTAGAAGTAGCTTGAATAAATGCAATTTACCTTTTTACTAGTCAATGGAACTCATTTCATTAGTTTTCATCTCTTTTCCTACAAAAGTAGGGTTAGTAAGTAAATTAGGGTTTGCTAGGGTTTGCATTACATTTCAGTTTTCCTTCTCTTTCTGCAAGTAGAATAGTCCTTCTAGAGTTAGCTTTCTTTCATCAGAGTTAAATCTTGTTCTGAGAATTCATAGAAGTTGGCTTAAGCTCATAGTGATCTTGCGCCAGCTGACCAAGTGATAGCTTGCAGTAAGAGCTAGTACTTGTGCATACAACAGAGTCACTTCCAAGTTTGTTAGGAACTACTAGGTTGATAAAAGTAAAGTAGGAAGCCCCAGGAGTTACAGTATTATCGCTGCAATACTTGTGCTCACCACTTTTTGGTACCGTTGCTAGGGAAGCATTAGAGTATTTTTTGATTACTGCCTTTCTTCTATTTTCTACTGCAACATTTTGCTAAGTAGTTTATTTCAGCAAAAGTAGATTAGTTGTTTCATTTGAATTCTGCAAGTTCCATTTCAGCAAGAGTAGATTAGGCATTTCCTGCTTTCATTTCAATTGTGTAATTTCCATTCCAGCAAAGTAGATTAGGCATTTCCTGATTTCATTTCAATTTTGCAATTTCTGTTTTAGCAAGAGTAGATTAGTCATTTCCTCGCTTTCATTTCAATTCTTCAATTTCCATTCCATCAAAGTCGATTAGTCATTTCCTTGCTTTCATTTCAATTCTGCAGTTTAATTTCAACAAGTTCATTTTAGTTAGTTGCAATTTCTTGTTTAATACATTTCAGTTTTGCAGGTGCAAGCAAAAAAAAAATAAAAAATCACCCAAAAAGAGATTTCCTTTCTTGCTTCGCAGGAACAAAGATAATTCAGCAAAACTCCTACCCAACAACCCCACTGCATCACAAAGTCACCCTTCTCTCTTCTTCAGTGGCAGTGATCCAAAATAACCTATAAGTGAACTACCAGAGATATACAAAGATCCTATAGTAGAAGAAGAGCAAGAAACCATCCCTCTTGAGACCATGGCTGAAAAAAAAAATGTTAGAGGGAATGGAGAAAGAGTAGACGGTACCTTTCCTATCCGAGAGACCAATGGGGACACTAAAATGAATAACATATGTCATTTAGCCTTACCTCACTTCCATGGGTTGACTACCGAAGATCCCGATACCTTCTTTTTTGAATTTTTTGTTATCTGTCGAACCTATGACTATGAAAAATATGAGCAGAAGTTGAAATTGTTTCCTCCTACCATCAAGGATGCAACATTGTGCTAGTTCATGGGGTTACCTAGCAATAGCATCACAACTTGGGCTCAAATTCAGCAAGCCTTTAACAACAAATACCGGGACTACTATAGGTCAAAGGATACCAAGGAAGAAATATTCCGACTGACCATGGGAAGCGATGAATCCTTGGAAGATTATGAAGAGAGGCTTCAACTTAGTTATAAAAGGGCTAGGTGCACACTTGACCCGAAATATTTGAAGTTGGTCCTGCTCAAAGGAGTCCTTGAAGACCTTCTAGATACCCTCCATTTGCTGGCTGGGGGGACATCTACCAACTACCTTATGAAGACATAAATATTGTGTTTAAAAAAAATTCTAGGGTAGCTAGAAAGAGAGTTAGGGGAAGTCAACCTTTAGCCAGCACATCCTCATCCAATTCATCCCTTAGAGGTGAATTTGGAAATCTGCTGGAATATTTCAAGAGCGAGATGATGCAAACTCTTGCCTTGCAAGTGGATACCTTGCATATCAAAAGAAAACAAGAGGAAGCAGAGAGGGCTTTGGCCATTATTGTCCTAGGTGCACTAGAAGGCATCCTAGGAAGGAATGACCATTGAACTCTATAAAAGTGTGTTCATTCTATGAAGAAGACCATTCTACGAATCAGTGCCCTTCCTTGCTCGGACTTAAAGTTGCATACCAGGGGGCCGAAGGAGCCACTGAACCACTCTATTTCATGAACCAAAGGAGGCCACATGGGCTGAGATGGTACCAATATGGAATGCAAGGGACATCCCAGACATATTACAACACCAATCAAGCCACTTCCATGCCTTCTTGGGGTCCCCCTACTCATCCTTCCTAGTCCACACCCCCTCCTTGGTCATATCCATCTCAATATCATGCTCAGCCCTCTGCTCATTCATTTCGCTCTTATGCTTAGCCAAAACCTTAGTGGAATGCACCTCATTAGGGGTGGAGGCCCTAGTACAACTCTCCTCCTACTCTTTTGCCTCCACCACTTGCTCAACCACAACCATTGCCTCCTGCTCCCCCAAGGCAACCCCAAATACCTGCTCAACCGAACTCAAAACTGAATAATAGACAGGCCCAGTAGGTATATAATTGGGATACATCATCCCTGACCTATGTTGTGGAGATTCAAGAGATTAACCTATGATCTGGGAATGTTATCCCAGATAACCAGCCTCCCCCTAAGGAGGATGAGCAAGAAAAAGAGGAAAGTGAACCAAAAGCCATTCCACGCTTTCCTGAGAGATTATCTAGAACAATACAACCTACCCTAGAAGAAACTCAACTTCTGGGAGAATTCAAAACAATTATGTGTAAATATACCACTTCTCCAAGCCATAAAGGATGTGCCTATATACAGCAAGATGATCAAGGAGAAGTGCTTCAGGCACCCAGGCAAGTGCAGTAGAGATGCTCCAACTATCAATGTCATAGGACAACTATCCGACCTAATGTTGGGGCACTTAATCTGTTTGAAATACCTAGACCCTTGAAGCCCTATAGTCGATGTCCACATCAATGGCACCATAATCCCCCGTACCTTGATTGATATAGGGGTTGCCATTAATGTGATGACCAAGGACACTATGCTCAAGCTCAATCTTCAGGTATCCCTGAGAAAGACCACAACAGTATTACAGTTAGCAGACCACTCCACCGTGACCCCTGAAGGGATTGTGGAAGATGTAATGGTCTCCATCGATTCTTGGGAGTATCCTGCTAATTTCC